>JADGJA010000254.1:0-11984 GCA_027596035.1 Thoreauomyces humboldtii
GGGCCCCTGTACCCACGACATCTCTCCAAGGTCTTTCTGGAGCCCCCCTGCCCGTCGTGGGAGACGAACCTTCTGCACTTACACGCGATCAGCCGTGATGCCATCCGGACCCGCTCCGAGACCGAGAACCCAAAGCCGCCCATTCCCAACAATCCCAAAGTTGGCTGCCGACGCGCAGGCGATGCGATTCTCGAAGAATGGACTGTATTCGACCTGAAAAGCCATGGTCAGAATAGTCGGCTAAACCCAGAAGCTGGCAATGGAGAACCTGCCCATCATAACCCAAGCCTACTCACTGCGTAACCATTATACCCTGCAGTCCGAAAGCGCATCATGTTTTACTCTGAAGTCGCCTTGGTGCACTTGGTCCGGTTTTGTCCAGACCGCTATGAGAGGAAGTCATCACCTACCGGTATGAAGGTCGTGGGAAAGCTTGAGGTGGCTTGGTCTCTCCATTTCGACTGGCACCCTTTCTGGGCTCTTCCCCGTTTTCTTTTTTTATTTTTTATTTTTATTATTCGCTTTCGGGTCTTCCAACGACGAGAAACAGCAAACCCAGCAGCTGAACGCTGCTCACTTGCATATATGGTTCGCCAACGCAAGACGAACACCCGAGCGAGCGGTGCGCCCCCACCGGCCAAGAAGGCAAAGGTCGTCGAACCCGTAGAGGAGGACGTCGAGGAAGAGGAGGAAGTTGACCTCAGCGAGACCGTCGGCAGCGACGCTTCTGGATCCGACGAGAGCGGGAGCGAGGCGGACGGTGTCGATGAGAACGGCGACGAGGAGAGCGAAAGTGAAGACGATGGCGCACCAGTGACGGCAGGAACGAAACGACCGCGCGAGGAGGAGCATGTGGACGGTGACAACGTCATCGTGCCTCACGCCCAGGAACCCATCGAGCTGGACAGTACGTCAACGCTGCACTCCCGGAAAGAGGATGAGCGTCTTTTGAAATGCTCACCATCCTCGTTCCTCAGGGTCAACTTCCACCACCGATGAGGTCCCAACAGCTTTCTCGTCGCTCGTGGTCTCCGAGCAGACCGCACAATCCATCGTCGAGATGGGGTTCACGAAGATGACAGAGGTCCAGGCTCGCAGTATTCCCGCGGCCATGACCGGTCGTGACATCCTCGGCGCCGCCAAGACTGGAAGCGGAAAGACGTTGGCCTTCCTGATTCCCGCTATCGAGGCGCTCGTAAGGATGAAGTTCAAGCCCAGAAACGGTGCGTTGGGACAAGCTGTGATTCTGCCATTCGCCTATGCTCGATCTTACTCTGCTCTTATCTTCGCAGGCACCGGGGTTGTTGTCATCTCTCCTACGCGTGAACTAGCACTCCAGATCTTTGGCGTAGCCAAAGAGTTGATGAAGCACCACCATCAAACTTTCGGAATCGTGATGGGCGGAGCCAACCGAAAGGCCGAAGCCGACAAGCTCGGAAAGGGCGTGAACATCTTGATCGCCACGCCAGGTCGATTGCTCGATCACCTTCAGAACACGAAGGGCTTCATCGTGAAGAACTTGAAATGCCTCGTTATCGATGAAGCGGACCGAATCCTGGAGGTTGGTTTCGAGGAGGAAATGCACCAGATCATCAAGTTCTTGCCAAAAGGTACGGCGTTGCAAGGTTTTTTGGGAAGCAATGCATCCTTTGACACTCTTATCCTCTTGCTAGAACGCCAAACTATGTTGTTTTCGGCAACGCAAACTACAAAGGTTGAGGATCTTGCTCGAGTTTCTTTGAAGAAGGCGCCATTATACATCAACGTGGATGAGCACAAGGACGCCGCTACTGCTGAGGGACTTGAGCAGGGCTACGTTGTCTGCCCCAGCGAGAACCGTTTCTTGCTGCTCTTCACATTCTTGAAGAAGAACCTGAAGAAGAAGGTCATTGTTTTCCTGTCATCCTGCCACTCCGTGAAATACCACGCCGAGCTCCTTAACTACATCGACATCCCCGTCCTCGACCTCCACGGCAAACAGAAGCAACAAAAGCGAACCAACACATTTTTCGAGTTCGTCAACGCCGAGACCGGCATCCTGCTATGCACGGACGTGGCGGCTCGAGGACTCGACATTCCTGCGGTCGACTGGATCATCCAGTTTGATCCTCCGGATGACCCCAGGGTACGTGTCGAGTCCACCACATTTGGTCTGGGACAAAGAACTCATCTGCGTTCTTCTTCCGCTTTTTTCTAGGAATACATTCACCGTGTCGGACGGACGGCTCGAGCAGGCGGTCGCGGGCGTGCGCTTCTCTTCCTTCTCCCCTCCGAACTCGGTTTCCTTCGGTTCCTCAAGCACGCAAAGGTGCCTCTGAACGAGTACCAGTTCCCCACCTCCAAGATTGCCAACGTCCAGTCCCAGCTCGAACGTCTCGTGGAAAAGAACTACTACCTGAACCGGTCTGCGAAGGACGGTTACCGTTCCTACCTCCAAGCCTACGCGTCCCACTCGCTGAAGAAGATCTTCGACGTCGGGGTCCTGGACCTGCAGAAGGTCGCCCGCGCCTACGGCTTCACGGTGCCTCCCAGCGTCAATCTGGTCATGGGAGCTAGCGGAAAGGGGGATCGGAAGCAGAGGAGGATCGGAAGCAGCGGCGGCTCGGCATCCACGGCCGGGTATCAGAACTCGCGGTCCAACGACAAGAAGGAGATGTACGCAAAGGGGTCCCTGGGTGGCGATGGTGGTCGGAAGGGTTCCGACGGACGTCAGTGGACCCGATAGTCGCAGGTGGTCATCGTGATTTTCACCCATCCTGCCACTTCCATTTTGTCAATTGCACAGTCAATCATTATTTATTTCGGCAGGCTCTCCCGCAAACGTCTTTACCGACAGGGAAGAGGGCACGAGAGCAAGAGGCGAAGCAAGGGGGCAAAGCAAGAGTAGAGTGCGTGGCTCTAACAAGAGCCAAAATGTGATGAAATGATCTAAAGCGTTTCCATGGCAAGGGATGAGAGAATAATAAATACTAGATATCTACAAGCACGTCAGGTACTTCCGCAAGAGAACCCAACCCCGGAAAGCACATGAAACATGGAGCTACATGGGGAGGACGCCGATCAGATGATCATATCCATATTGACCTCCTCCAACTGCACCTCGGCCGCGTCCCTCTCCTCCGCGACCTTTCGCTGCTGAGTCTGAGTGTTGAGCATGTACTGGATGGCGAAGGTGTTGTCGTTACATCTAAAGGGGACCGAAGAAAACACGGGTAAGCGTCCAAATACGGGAGGAGAAAAAAAAAACATCCTCTTCCCCCCTCCCCATGCTTCTGAAACTTACATTGTGCTCATGTCCTCGTACATCTTGGCCATGCCCTTCTGAAGGCCTCTGAGAACGCTCGCAAACTCGTGGCTGTGGTCCTTGAGGTAACGACCATGGTGGCGCAGGAGACTCGTGGCCCACATGAGGTTGAACTGGACGCGAGGGCTGACCTCCATGTGACCGACCACAAACTTGAGCATGCGCTCGAGGTACTTTTGCGGGAGCTCGCGGGTGACCAGGGTGATGTCGTCGACGGGGATGGCGTCGTACACCTTTCGCGTGACGGGCTTTTCTCCCAGTCGGAAGGACATGACGAGGGCTCGGAGGTGTTCCTGGTTGGCCAACGCCTCGAAGATGGCGTCGGGTGTGATGTCCATCTCGAGGTCGAAGGGGTCGAACAGGAGGGTCTCGTCCAGCGAGTAGATCAGGAGTCCTTCGGTCGACGCCGCGGCCCATGATCGTCCCGTGGGAGAGAATCGGACGCCTTTTGTGCGCGCGATAGGTCGAGTCTTGCGAAGACTCGCATCGCCCTTTTGCACACCCGGGAGGGTGGTGTCCATGCGGTCTTCGAGATCGCTGAGATCCCCGGTGTCGTCGAGCAGGTCCCGTGGTCCGGCCTCGGTCATGTTCTTGCTGTTGAGAATCTCTTTCATGCCGTCCATGGACTGGTTCTGCGAGATCTGGAAGCGCTTCAGAAGAACCTTGGTGGGCACGTCGTAGATGCAGACGTATTTGGAGTTCCCTCCGGCAATCAGACCCGAACCGTCCGCCGTGAAGCAAATCGACGTGAAGTGCTTCCCTGCAGAGTTGTTGGCGGCCGTCATGCGATCGGCAGCCCTCCGCCCACCGGCAATGTCTTTTCGACCTTCGATCGATCCAACCTGTTTTCCCTCGCCCACATTCCAGAAAGTCACTTGGCCATCTAGCGTGGACGCAGCCAGTACCTTCCCATCCGGTCGATACGCGATGGATAGCACTTCCGACCCGTGCTCGAAAGCCTCTTGAGCGAGGTCGCGGCCAAACACGTCCCACATTCGGACAGTCTTGTCCCAGGATGACGAGGCCAGGGTCCCTTCCGATGGCGAGAATGCAAGATGGCTAACCGGGCCTTCGTGACCAGTCAAGATATCGAGCAGTTTGCCAGTCTGCACGGACCACACGAAGATCTCGAATGTGTCTGAGCTTCCGGCGCAAACAACTTCCCCACTGGGGTCCACGGCCAGGCATGAGAACTGGACCGGCGTGGGCGTCGTAAAGGTCCTGAAATTTCGATAACGGATCAAATCAAATGCGCGAATGGTGCCGTCCAAAGAGGCTGAGAAGACGATCTGGCCCTGTTTGGCAAACTCGAGGGAGTTGACGCCAGCGGTATGGTCGTTGAAGGTGACAAAGCAGAAACCTGTCTGCGTGTTCCACAGCTTGATCTTCCCGTCATCTCCTCCAGTTGCTACGAACTGTCCGTCTTGCGAGTATGAGAGGCAGCTCATGTCATGATGATGCCCTTGTTGTTTCAAAATGTAAGACTCGGATTGCCACTCCCACACAAGGAGCTGTCCAAGGGCGGACGAGCCGAACGCCAGCCATTCTCCGGTGGGGTTGATGGTCACGGAGGTGATCTTCTTCTGCGAGATGCTATTAGAGCGACAAACGGGGTGAGTCCAGGTCGCCATTTTGCACTTTCGTCAGATCAATCGTGTACCTGAGGGTATGGATGCTGGTAAAGTCCGGGAGTTCCCATATTCCGAAGATTCCAGAGTTGAATCCTACGACCAGGAGGTTGGACGAGGCATGAAAAGCCACGCTGACCACCTTTGCGTGATTTTGCAGGAAGTAGTGCCGAGCGGCCGTCCTCCATCGCTTGACTCGCGGCCTGGCCGGCTCTTCTGTCGTCTTCCGCTTCTTGTTCTGCACGTCCGCATCCTCGACGAGGTTGTCTTCCATCTCCTCCTTCATGTTCCACTCGAAGAGGGCTCCATCCTTGCCCACCGTGAACACGGACTTCATGTCGTTCGAGAACCACGCCCCGAGCACGGTGTCCCGGTGACCGGTCAGGACCGCTCCGTGAAAGTCCTCCAACCGGTCGACCGAGTATATCCGCGAGGTCATGTCCTTGCTCCCCGTGATGAAGAAGCGAGAATCCGCGGACCAGGCGAGGTGCACCACGTCGTCGTAGTGGCCGACGTACTTGCGGTGGAGGACAAAGGGGGCAAACTCGAGGGTGAATCCGGGCGTCCTCCAGATGTCCACGTGCTTGTCGTTGGTCACGGCGAGGTAGCGACCGTTTGGACTGAACTGCATGTCATGGACGGGCGTCTTGAAGTTGAAGTGGTGAAGGACGACCTTTCGTTGAAAGTTGACCAGGAGCGCACGACCGTCCTCGTCCACGGTGATCAGAAGGGCGCCATTGGGGGAGAGGGCAAGACGGACGATATCTTTGCGATTTTCGAACGGTAGCGTGAACGATTTGTTGCTGAAAGGGGTTCCACGGCTTCGAGGTGAGTTTCGGGCAGGAAACCTGGCTTGCCTTCTCCAAAAGCGACCTCGCACCTGATCAGGTCAAAAACCGACACCCTGTTCCCGACCGGACTGACGACCGAGTTTCCGTCGGGGGTGAATGCGAGGTTCCCTCGCTTGTAGACGGTCCCGCAAAGGTTCGAGAACTTTGTGAAGAATTGTCAGTTTACACGAGCTCGCTCAGAAGAAGAGCTTCCCGTGGGCCTCAAGCTCTTGGCACATACCTGATAGTTGAGCTTCATTTAGGGCTCTTTGATCCAAAACGCCCTGGACGGTAGTGGGAGGTGATAGTTTGATGTACGTGATGACGAACGCAATCCCTGTAGCGTCACCCAGAAGTGTGAATTCCCAAGGCACAAAAAAAGAAAAAGCAGGCAGCGCGCGAGAGAAAGGCGAAAGAGAGGCAGGCGGCTGTGCCCTCTCTGTGCTGTGTCTCTCTCTCTCTGTGTCTCCCATTTGTCCGAGCCGTTCGGACGCATGAGGATGTCTCCCCCCTGTTCCCTCCCTTTCCCCGTTCCCCTCTTGGGCTTTCCTTTTCCCGATGCGCCACCCACAGGTCCAGCAAACGGTGATCGAAGAAAGAAGAAAGGAGGCGAAGCAAACAAGAGGAGGTGAATCAATCCCTCCGTCCTCGTCGCTTGTCCTCGAGCCCTGCAGATGCGTTGGAACAAAGCTTTCCAGTGTACCGCAACCACAAGGAACCATCTGCCTTCACCACTCCCACTTCAACTTCAGTCAAGACGTGTATGCGCTCGGCAGACCACCGCCGCCTCCTCAACGAAACCACCGCCATTCGATGACGTCTCGCAAAAGAACTTGGGGCTGGATGTCTTTAGCAAAGAACGTTCGGGAAAAAGACCTTCGAAGCTTCCTCGTTCCGACGTACCAGTATCAGTTCAGGGTAGACCCGACGCTACGCAGCACATCAAACCTCCAAGTCAACGGATTATCCCCTTGCCTCGCAAGCGCCCGCCTTTACCCGCAACCCGCAACGCTGGGAACATCAGGTCCGCAGAGAACGAGTTCCAAAACAAGGTAGAGCCAGGGCCGTCACCCGCTTTCCAAGCCCGTTCTCCTGCCTTGGCTCGCATCCTGACACCGGACGGCCATTCGACCCATTCGCATCTTCGCAGCTCCCAAGTGGCTGATCCGTGTCAGACGTCACTTCCGGATGATCTGTTTCATTATCCGAATGCACTCTTTCACCGGCTACAATCCGGGTACGACTCGAACAGCGCAGAGTTCCACGCCATTCTATACAGAGCCACATGGAAGCGCATAATGCACGCTCTCCTCTGTTCTCAGCCTCCTGCGGTCGCCAAGTCTCGCGTCACTGCCGCTTTGCGCTGGAGAGTGGAATCCGGGCTCAAGCTGGACTTGCACGATTTCATCTGTCTAGCGGGCGTGACCAGTGACGAACGTGGCTTGGCGGTGGACGTTACGGAGTTTCTGGAGGACGCCGAGGCATACTTGGGGCGCAGTCCGAAGCGCGCTCTCTTCGTTCGAGCTCTTTACGGACTAGCGGTCGTGGGTGGCTACATGGAGGTGAAATCACTCATATCACCGAAATGGAAGGCTGATGATTACCGAGCCACTCTGAGAGGCATGGCTTCTCATTGGCGTCGACGTGAACCCTACTATCAGACGCTCAGCCTTGATCAACAGCTTCGTCTAGAGAGCAACGTAGGATTGTCGATGCATCAGATTTTGGTCTGCTTTATACAAACATTCGGAAAACAAGAGGCAACAACACATCTATACAACAGCTATGCCGCGATCCTGCAAGGGTCCATCCGCTCATTTTCGGATGCAGAAGGCTTCATGATTCGCATGGCTCGCGACGGGTTCCAACCAAACATGGACACTTTCAACATCTTGATTTGTCATCTGATAAGCAACGGCAAAACGGATGCGGCTACAGAACTCCTCAAGATGGCACAACATCGGCGGCTGGAACCGAATGATGGCACCCTTGACAACCGCATCAGGCTTCTGCTGCGCAAAAATAACACCAGGGAAGTTTTGCAAGTCTGGAAACAGCTTTCCCCGGGACGCCAAGGCCGACTCGCAGAAGACGACCCTACCCTTGCGAGTGCTCTCATCTGCGCGTTTTCCGAGTGGAATCAGCCAGAGATTGCCCTTGCGCTTGCCGACGTACTCAGCTCTGCCGAAAACATGCCATCAGACCGGGCCAACATGCTCTTGATAAGGGTGCTTACTGCGCGTCGAGATCCTACCGAGTTGGAACTCGCTCTCGGTCATTATCGCAGGATTAGATCGATATTGGTTACCCTTCCTTTGAAATGCATTGCGCACCTGCGTTCCAATGGAGAGCACCCTTTGAGCTGTGAGCTACACAGCTTTCTAGTCTCGGAGTGTTTGCTCTCAAACCGGGAGGAGGCGGCACTGGATGTGTACCGTGGCATGGAAGCGATTGGTGTAGCGCCGGATCTGTTTACTTTTACGCCACTCGTGTCACACTTTAACAAACGCGGTCAACCTGGGCGCGTATCAGAACTCTTTGCTCACATGGCACGGCTCGGCATCCGACCAGATTTGGCGCTGTATTATGTCGTGGTGAAGGATCTTCTAAGAAAGAACCAAGCGGGGCAAGTTGCAGCTATCGTGCGTGACATCAAAGCGCGTGCGATGCCAGTGGATAGCGTCTTCTTGGAACTTCTTACCCGGAATGGCCATATGGATTTAGCGAAGTCTCTCCTTCTTGAGCCAATCAAGGGCGAGGACCCGAGCATCGCTCAAAACAATCGTATATTGGCCGAACACGTCCGGCAAGGCCGTATGCAGAAGGCGAGAATACTTTGGGATCAGATGGTAGCGATGGTTGCTGTCGATCGCGAATCATACCATATCGCTTTGCCGATGTTCATCACCACAGGGGACGGAGCGGTTGCAGACAACCTTTTCGAGGAACTCGCGCGAGCTGCAGGTAACCGCATGCGCTCAAACGAGTACACCTACGGATTGATGATGCTTGGAAACCTGCGAGCTGGTAAAAAACATCGCGCTATGGACTATTACGAGCGGCTCTTATCGTCGCGGGTATCCTTGACGATAGCGACCTTTCAACCTCTGATCTCCTTCTTCTGTGCGAACGCGGATTTCGAACGAGCCGAAAGGTGTCTTGGAGACGCGATACGCATCCTGCCCGCCCATCGCGTGGAGTCTCAACTGTACACCCCGATCTTGTACGGTTACGCTCGACTTACGAGGTCAGAGGGAAGACTTGGTGTACAACGAGTGGTTGCTAAGCTCCGCGCCATCAACTCGGCAATGGACGGAGCGGGACTCGGTGCGGTCATCACTGCGTTCACCATTCTCCGGCAGTTTGCGGCTGCCCAGCCGTACATAGAGCAGGCAAGAGCGTCTCCGGGTGACGATGGTCCCGACAGACATGCTGTGCTACAAGCTGTCTTGAATTGGTACGCCAAGCAAGGTCACAAGGAGATGGAGAAGGTGGTAGCGCAGATGATCAGCGGAACGTGGGGCAGTTCTCCGGAACCGCATCTGGACGGCCCGCTGTTGGATCTGATGACCTCGTCTGCCGAATATGGGCCACCCGGGAAGTTGTCCCCAACCATCGCCTTGTACTCAATCCTTCTCGAGGGCTACGATCGCGCGGGAGACTGGCGAAAAGCCCTTGGCCTGTACCGGCATCTCCGCTCCCACCCGGGAACCGTGTCGGCATCTCATCATGCGGCCCCGTCCGCCGACCACGACGTTCTCCGCAACTTCGGTGTCTCGCACGTCACTGTCTCGGTCATTCTTGATGCATTGGGTCGTCACCATCAGCTTGAGCTACTGGAGGAAACCTGGCGGGATATCCGACAGTCCGGCTTCCCTCTCGATACGAACAACTGGACGTCCTATCTCGAAGGGCTTGCATGCTGCGACTGCGTCGCGAATGCCATCCGAATCCTCGAGGATCCTCCGGAAGGGTTCGTTCCGGATGTGAAGACGCTTCGCAACGTGCTGGGACTTGCGCCGCATGGATCGGCACGGCAGAGCGTTCAAGCCTTGATCGATACGAAGTATCCTTCTCTTGCTCCTGAGGTTCGGTCATCATCTCATCTCACGTGGAGACCTGTGCCTAAGGCTGGGGACCGCAAAGCGTAGTGTTGGTTTTGTTATAGAATTAGACTTGGCGTTATCTCGAACAAATGCATGCTTGTAGCGCATCCGTCTTTATGCCCGTACAGGTTGTTCAATGGCCGTCCTATGCGGTTTGCCCACTCCCAAGCTTGGTTTCGGACGCTAGTTGTAAGTCATACCCTCGGACCTGTCGATCGCTACAGGCGCTCTATTGAACATGCGCGGCCGCCGCCCTGTTAACTTTTTATGCGCGAGACCAACAGACTTTGCGAGATTATTCCACTCATCTAGTTCGCCATGCAACGGCGCCCGGCGATAGCAGAGCAGGTCTCAAAATGGACGGACTTCACGGAGACGGTGAGGGAAAGGAGTCAACAGTACTTTTTTACATGCAAGTGGTTGTATGATCCGTTTCAAACTTCTTCTTTCTTGACTTTCTGCATAACAATACGCAGGCTCCTAAGAAAGTGCTCCACCCATCCATGCGAGACAAACCGGACGGTGATGGCTCTCTGCATCGGCACGGCAAGAACTTGTAAGTTCATGCATGTTTCACTGTCAGCTTTTGGAAGCTGCTTATCGTCGAATGCTTTGCGTTTTGACCCTTGTTTTGGAACTTATGACAGCCGGCCGGTACACCAGCACGCTGCGCTCAGATCGGATCCTATACCCCTCCAAGGGGTGGGAGGGCGCAATGCGAATGTATCCGGCAAGCTTCAGTTTGAACGCAGCGCGGTCAAGGCGTCGAAGACATGTACGGAACCTGGGGCATCAGCAGGTGGATCCGCCCAACGACGTAGTTCGCATGCTCCAGTTGTACCGCAGGCGCAGGCAGTCAAAGCATTGAAAGCAATCGCGGAACCTGTGGCATCAGCAAGTCGATCGGTACAACCGCGCATGCCCCAAGCTGAAGCAATCAAAACTTTGAAGACAAGTTCGGAAGCTGTAATATCTACTAACCGACCGGCACGCCGACGCAAACCGCAAACGCCAGCTCAGTCGAACAATGCGGTGACCACAAGCAGTGGTTGGTCTCCTCCTCCCGCTCAAGCCTCGGACATGACTCATAACCGTCGGGGTCGGGGCCCGCGGCCTCTCAGGATCGACCTGCCGGGGGATGTGCAGCAGACAAGTCCCGTGAACGCGGGCAAGGCGTCGGGCAAGGCGTCGGAACGCACATCGGCGATCTCTGTCAAGCAAACCCGAATCCAGGCGCCGTCGTCGGGATCGGCATCAAACCGCAAGGTCGCTACCCGTGCCAGCAACGACACCCCTCATGCTGCCATGAGGACCGACGATGAATGGTCTGCCCCCGTCGACCGCCGGCCTCGAGCAGTCAAACGGAGGTCAGCGGCAGCGGCAGCGACCGTCAGTGACACCACCCCGCAAGGTGAATGCGCCCAACAATAAAGGCCCGTCGCAAACTGCGGGTATCATCGACCACGTCGAGTCCGCTCTCGATCCAGTAGGACGAATCTCCTACAGACTCGCCGCCGTCAGGATCAACGACGGATGGGATCAGTGGTAGGCCACCTTCAATCTTTAGCCTCAAGCTGTTACCAGGATCAGGCAGTTTGTTCGAAAGCGGCAATATTGCGCCTTGCCCTTCGGGAGAGATGAACTTCTCTGTTGGTTTCTGTTCCTGAGTGTGTACACCAGTGTCTTTCTTGCATCTCACATACAACCTGTAGCTTCTGCCCGTCCTCACCTTACGGTACATCTAGCAATATCTACTCCCGTAACTTTGGCCCAGCCGGAACCCCTGCTGACAGGCCTGTCAGCCTGTCAACGACGTAGGTTTGACACATCGAGGGCCGTGGGCAGAAGTCGAAATGCTGCGCCACTTCTACCAACGAGCAGGAAAAAAGAAGCATATAAAAGGGCGCTCGCCATGTCCCCACTCATTCTGCTTCCCAGCAACATGCAATTGGACTACGAAACGTCTCGTTATCATTGCTTCCCGACCAAGCGGAAAGCCATCATACGCTCGTTTCGCTTTTTCCGGCCCGGGGGGGGGGGGGGGGGGGGGGGGGGGGGCGGGGGGGGGCCGGGGGGGGGGGGGGGGGGGGGTGGGGTGGCAGGAGGGGGGGGTCGG
>JADGJA010000254.1:11994-27468 GCA_027596035.1 Thoreauomyces humboldtii
TCCCCCCCAACCGGTAAACCATACTAACCGCGTTTTGCTTTTTTCACCCCCTCCCCCCCCCCCCCCTCTCATGAGATGCGCGAGATGATACCACGAAGAAAAGCCAGTTCTGCTTCTGAATCTAATGATAGAGAACTTCTTTGTATACATTCCATATCTGATGCATCTCATCTCAACCCTGGTCAACCCATCCGGCCGAGCGTGCCTGCGGAGAATGTCCATACTGCACAAAGTGTGTGCAGCATCGCCTACTTGCGTTGGCCCGCCTCCAAGATCGTTCCGCCCTTCACTCTCTCATTTCGCCCCATTTCCAGACGCGATTTAGCCTGATGGGTGCAACCTGATCCAAGCATTCCATCTCCATTCCTCGTGTCTAAGAAATAGCGGCGTCCATTAGAACCACGAATCATCGTTAATCAGTCGATGCGTGGTGTCAGGTACGCCCTACAATTCTCTCTGTTCAACAGATCATACAGTACCGACAAAAGGAACGCAGTGGGGGTGTGCCGTCCTGGTAGTCCCGCGCATCGTTTCCGACTCGTTTAGAAATGTGATTCCAAGTTCAAAGCAGTTTCGCGCCTTTGTTCTGCTCCATGCATAACCAAGTTTACGAGCGTCTACGCTCGGTGCCCCCTTCGGTGTAAACCTTCAGAATTGGAGTGGGCATAATTTTATGGTGAAATTACAACAAACGAACTCTTTCAACAAGACTGGGCTTCTGCAAGTTGTCCGACCGAGGTCCTTTGAACCTAAGCCCGTAGTGGTGATCCTGTTTGCGAACCATGACCTGCCTGCTGTCCCTGCTCGGCGTCATATCCGGTCGCCATGGATCAGGCTCACCTTTCCATTCGGGCTAGGTGAGCCCGCACCGTCCGCGTTAAAAGCGAAACCCACCTTATGCCGGATTTGCCAGCTCTCATCCGTATAGACAATGGACGGAACATCAGTCTGTTGCAATCAAGGCTAGGGCGCAACAGAGACAAGCGGTAACTGAGGGATCTCTGAAATGCACAAGACTGTATGGCAGAGAAGGTAGAGAAAGGTATATTTGACTTGATAACCGCACTCGACTATAGGGAGGAAAAGGAAAGGCAGGAAAAACATTGGGAGAAGACATCAGAAACATTGTCTTGGACGTCACTCGTTTGGAAAATGTTTCCAAGAGTCCTCGCGTTCGCAGCGGACCTTCACATCGAACATCGACATGAAAGGCCAGGTGCTGATATACGCAAAACCGAAAAACGAAATTGAGGGACAGTCGTTCAAAAAAGCGAGGCTATGACAAAAGCTAGACAGTAAAGGGCCTAGAAGAAGCGTAGGTAGATGTTGAGCTGCTCAATCCAAGGAGGCTTCAAAGCTTCAAATGTGACTTCCCCTGATAACCGACTTCGCATTGGCATGCGGTCGTTAGGCATCCCCGTCTTGAAAAACAAAAGCAGCAGCGTCAACATGCGGCTGCCGCTTCCGGCTTGCTGTGTGTCCCAGGAAAGAATGTTGGACGAGTCAACCCAGACGAGCCGGCAGGTACGGTAGTGACCTACATGGGCGAGTGACCGGGGAAGGAAGGCTGTCGAATCCGGACCTGGTCGGACCAATGGCACCTGCTTGCCCCACCTACGTTCCCACTTTGACATCCATTCCATTCGCCAAAACAACAAGGCCCAATATATCATGTCTCAACCCAACACCGATTTCCTCAAGAAGCTGAAGGCCCAGACTGGCGCCGTCAAGCGGTATGCTCTTGTTGCTACAACAACTCATTGTCCGAGCCTGCTTTCCGCATGTTCCGTCGCTAATCTCCTCCAACAGCATCGGGAAAGATCTCTCGTACTATGACCAGGAAGCTGTTACGCAGCAGGCTCGCATCGACAAGCTCATATCTTCTGGAGCCGACGAGCACGATGTCCGGAAGCAGCGGGAGGTGCTTGACGAAACTCACCAGATGATGCCCGATGGCAAAAAGAGACTCGCCGCCGCGCACAGGGATCTGAAGGATCTGCTCGACAAATTCCTGGTATGTTGTGCAAAGCCCCGAACGAGAAAGTCTGGTCATAACTGGCTCGCAGGTTGAACTGACCGATTCTTGCTCACTTTGCCTCTGTTCCGGCAGAAGGACGCCACGCCCGAAGCTGCCGCATCGGACGAGATTGTCGCCGCCCAGCAGCTCCTCCAGCAGACCGTTACAGCTTAGAAGGATGACGGATACGTGGCGTTCCCTTCGGACAATGTTCGGCTTTACGTATATGTACATAAGATTTTGCTCCAGTTCAGTCTCTGGATCCGCGGCTTCTATGAGAGTCGACTTTCCCCACCAACCAGAACGGACAACTCCCAGCGCGGCTGCTGAGCCTGTGATGGAAAAAAAGGGAAATGTCAGTCCTTTCCAGCTGCAAGCAGATCACCAGCTCTTTACACCCACCTGTGTGTTTTTCTTGGCGTCCTTTGGCACCTCTGTCACAGTGTGAAGACTTTCCCGCACGACCGTCGATTGACGTATCAACTGCTCGATCGTTGTTGTAGGTGGGAAGCCCTGCGATGCTGCACTTGCCCGGGAATGGTCAGCTCCATCTCTGCGCAGAGACTGCGTCGGAAAAGGCAAGATCATACCGAGGATATGACTGTTGAAGCAGGTGGCAACTTCCTCTCTGTGCTGATCAGCGAGGTAGGACTTCAGTGGTGAATGAAATGGGTTGGGATACGCGATCAAGCCGATGATCTCGTTGAGCTTGTCCATGTATTTTCCATCAAACAGCCCAAACTTTCCAAGTTCTGCAACGAACAGGGGACGAGGTTCAGTGAATCTGATGGAGCGAACAGTCGAGTTTCCCTGGGTCTTACCTTGCTGAGCGAACGTCATCGCCTCTGGCGCGCTGACCCTCACGCACTCGACAAACCTCTGACACTGCAATTTGAAGAGCATCTCGACGCTCTCGGGGGTCTCTCCGGCCAGGGCCTCCGGGAACACCGAATTGCAGTATCGCACGGCCTCCTCGATGTTTCCCGCCAAGCATAGCTCGTGGATCCTGTTGCGGTGCTCGAGGCTTTCGAGCGGTGTGGGTGGGGGTGGGCAACCGCCCAGCCCTCCTGCAGGCGTGGACGATGTGTCCATCGCGTCCGGATTGTGCGGTAATGCTGGGAGTGAGGAGGAAGCCGATTCTGAACCAACGGGGGATGTGATGTTGCATGCTGTGCCAAAGGACCTCGCCGTCTCCTGGTAGCAATTGTGAACAAGATGCTGGTACACCAGAAGGTGTATCTGGTCGGACGTAAGCGGTGAGGTGGTTGCATTGTAGATGTCAGACGCTGGATCTAGGTTGGCCGGAGGAGAGCGAGAGTGCTGTTGGTGCTTGGTGGGCGACTTCAGGACGCGGACCATTGTGTTGAAAAAGGGAGCGAGAAGGGACGTCGTGATTGACAAGGATGGAGTGCTGTTGCGTACGGCCGGGGGAGCACCTTTTCTGCGGCGTGTAGCAAAGGCAGACGGAATGTTACTGTGCAGGAAACCCGAATGACAAACTGGACGGGTTTTTGTGCGCAGAAAGTGATGAAACCCCGGCGCGCGAACGGTGCGTTAACGGACGCGTCTTTCCGAGCAACGGGCGGCGGGCGGCAGACGGGCGAGGGATCGAGGTAGCGAAGCAAATCTCCCCGCCAACCTGAAGATCACTCGTGCCTCTTACTCCCCGCACTGGCTTCGTGGTCCAAGCGAGATAAGGCGATCGCATCATGCCCAGTATTACCATCGGGACACTTGTTGGGCACAGCTTTCATCGGCGCACCGGAGTCGAGCTGACTCATTCAGAGTCATTGCAACCCACGGCGCTGCCGAAAGACCTTTGTCCACGAAATCTCAGGGCCTCGGGAGGCTTGACAAGGGTCCCGGGACTTCCAATCAGCAGGCCAAGACTAGGTATAAGGTGGCGAAGGTTGCCTTGTTCGCCCGTTCTCGGTCTCACCGCTGCAACCACACTCCATTCACGCCCTCGACCATGCTCGTGGGAGACCGGAACCATACTGAAGACCAGGCCGAACAGATCGAAGAAACAATGGGGGCAAGCCAGTCGGCCTCGCAGTCAAGGCAGCACTCCACACGGGACCGCAAGCGTGTCAGAGAAGTCGAAGGACTGTTCGACGACGACGGTGAAGATGGAGCTGAGAAGCCAGCCAAAAAATCGTACAAAGTATGTCTTGCTCGAACGAAAACCCGGCTGATCACTCGTCCTCCAGTGAAGCTGAACGGGGACGTTTCAGAAGAACTTTGCCCGCGCCACCTACCATAAAAAGCATCACACAGACCTCAACAGCACCATCACCCAGATCAAGGACCTCGTCAGCTCGTGTACTTCCACTCTCCTGAACCGTCATGAAGCCGTCGCTGCCGAACGCAACGACCACCCCTCCACCGTTCATACCCTGCAGACGCTGCTCCGAGAGGCCCGCCGCGATGCCGAAATTCAGAGAGAACGTGCCGATGAGCTGCAAGCCAAGGTTGACGCAACCGTGACCGAGTGCGAGAAGGAGCATGCCGTATGGAAGTGCGAGCTCGAGGTCATCAAGAACATGCTGGAAGAATCCGACGTCATCGTCAAGAAGGAGCAGGGTCTGGACGACACGGAGATCCATGACACGGCCCTCGCCGGACACGCTCTAAATGAAATGCCCGACGTGAGTGAAGAGCACGATTGCGATCACGAAGCATCCGACGCCAAGTCGAAGGAGAGCATCGTCCTTCACTTCGACGACGACGGAGCGGAAGAGTGACATCGAGGTTGGTTGGAGCTGCCGACGAGCCATCGTGCTTTTCGATTGCCACTGATATCCTCAGTACCGTCAGATTGCAAGAGTAGTAAGCATCGAGATCCCTAAAGGCAGAGCGAGAAAAGTAGTGTAGCAGGGCGGCGGTTATTGGTAGCAGTGAGGATCTGCTTGGCGGTGCTTCGTTTTTGTACGCCCCGAGTCCCGACGAGACAAGGCCGAGCAATAACCAATTTTCTAAGTGGGGCGATTATCCAGGACTGAGAGCGGCTTCATAGTTTCGATCGAGACCGGCAGGGGGAACGCATAGCATACTGTACTTGTACTTGTACTGTGTACATGCATACAGTACTGTATACCGGGTCCCGGAATCGCACTGCACTGCTACATAGTGGGTGTACCCGAGGAAGACGCCCTCGATGGACATCCGCGAGGAAATCGGGGGTACGGGACATCAAGATCCACAACACGTCAGCGCAAAACTCCTCGTGCGGGTACCAGGTAGCCCTCTCTGCCTCTCTGTAGTGTGTCCGAGAAAACCTGCTGAGTAGCTTCATGCTGGCCATCTATTCCACGGCCTGGACGTTAGCCATGTTCGCATTCGATGCAGCACGTACACGTACATGTACAGTTGGAGGGCATAAGTCGAGAACCCTCTCGAAAAAAAAAACGCTAAGAGTCCTTATTGGGCCGTGTGAGAGCCCTATTCGAGAGGGTTCTTCACTTCTGTCCCGCCACTGTATCAAACGGTGATTCGAAGAACGTGGCGCAAAAATGATTTACCGTTTCGAGAAGTAGTCGATGGGTGTGGTTTCAGCGAGCGAGTTGTTGCCGTTGAGCGTTTCAGAGCTCTCGTGACCTGCCCTGGTTCCCCTTTTCCCCCAGTGTGCGTGTGGGTGCGCGTGGGTGTGTGTCGTTTTGCATTTTTGATTTTTTCTTTTTCTCTTTGCCTTCATAGAAGTCTCTCCGTAAATTACAAAATGGAAGCCGCCTTCGTTCCTCCCGCGCCGGTTCTCTCTTCTTGATTTTCCACGCCACGCCGCGACTTCCTTTACCTCTATCCCCGTTCGCCAGACATCGCTCTCGCGAAGATGTCCTCGCCCCAGAATCCTCAGGCGAGCACGCTGGATCCGGTCGTGGATCCGGCCGCAAATGCATGGGTCATGATTAGCTCCGCCCTTGTTTTGCTCATGGTCGGTAGCGTGCTCAACATCCCATCCTAGAAATGGTGTCGGGTTACTCACCTCGATGATCGTTCGTTGCAGATCCCGGGTCTCGGTTACTTTTACTCGGGTCTGTCCTCCAGCAAGAACGCACTTGTCTTCCTGCATCTGTGCATGCTCAGCTTGGCCATTGTTTCGGTGCAGTGGTTTATGTGGTGAGTTTCCAGGCACGACGTGGCCCATCATGAAGAGACGGACCGATTAATCATGTCGTTACTCTTGGATCCAGGGGTTTCTCCTTAGCCTTCTCGACGACCGGTGGTCCCTTCATCGGCGACGGAATGTTCCTTGGCCTCAAGAACGCCGCAGTTTTGGCCCCCTACTCCGGCACCGTCGTCTCGGTCGACGTGTTCGTGATGTTCCAGGGAATGTTCGCCGCCATCACCGCTGCCCTGCCCTTTGGGTCCGCAGCCGACCGAACGCGCTTGCTTCCCTCCATGCTGTTCATCGTCATCTGGACGACAGTCGTATACGATGTCGTTGCGTACTGGGTCTGGTCGCCAAACGGATGGCTCCACGTTCGCGGCTACCTGGACTTTGCCGGAGGATGTCCCGTCGAGGTGGTATCCGGTTTCGCCGGCCTCGCTTTCGCACTTTACATGGGCCCGCGCAAATCTCGACTCGTAGACGAGAAGCCACACAATGTCGGATACGTCATCCTCGGTACCGGGCTCCTGTGGTTCGGATGGCTAGGATTCAACGGTGGCAGTGCTTTCGACTCGACTCGGCGTGCTGGTCTCGCCGTTGTTGTCACCAACCTTGCTGGCTCCATGGGGGCCCTCTCTTGGATGTTCTGGGACTACTTCTCGAACGGACGCAAGTACTCGTGTGTTGGTTTCTGTCTGGGAGCCGTCGCTGGACTCGTGGCCATCACTCCCGCGGCTGGTTACGTTGAACCATGGGCAGGAGTCGTCATCGGTCTGACCGCTGGAACGGTCTGTCGCTTTGTAGCCGCATTCAACCATTCATCGCGTCTGGACGACACGCTGGACGTCTTCGCCGTCCACGGTGTTGGTGGAGCAATCGGAAATATCCTTACCGCCGTATTTGCCACCTCGGATGTCCTCGGCCTCGATACCACCGGACAGACCGGTGGATGGTTGAACCAGAACTGGAAGCAGATGTACATCCACATCTACGCCACGGTTGCCTGCGCTGCGTGGTCCTTCTGCCTTACCTATGCTGTCTTCTGGATCATGGACAAGATTCCCGGGCTTCATGTGAGTGGCCGTTGTCACCGATATGATACGGCAGCTGTCTAACCTCAGCGTTGTCGATAGCTCCGCGTGAAGGAAGAGCAGGAACTCCTCGGACTTGACGCTGCTCAGATGGGAGAATATGCTTGTGAGTCTTACCTACAGCGGTCGCTACCGTTCATCGCGTCTTTCATCTCACACATTCCCTTTTTTTCTTTTAGACAACTACCACCGCACGCATAGTGATTCGTCTTCCGCGGCCGAAACCGCCGTTGGCATGCCGTTCAGCGGCCTCACGAGCACTCACACTTCTCCCGACAACGTTGTCAACGCGTTTCAAGGGCCCCACGCAACCCAGCACCCGGAAATACCACGAGTCTCTCATGACGCGATGGCTGCGCCGGAAGGAAGGAAGACTTCCGCCTCCCTAAGAAACTTCAACAAGGGAGACAACACGATCGTTTAGCTAAAGTTTTTGGAACCAGGATCGAACAATAGACTTTCTGTTCATATGCAATAATACCAAGACTGTAGACTACTATTCGCCAAACGACATCAGGAGGAGTGATGCTCGAAATTCGAAAAAGTACTCCCTACCAATGCGGGACCCCGCCTCGCTCGATCGCTCGACCTCAAAAGCTATGCTCCTTCGTCCTCCAGATCCGTCCCGCCGCATTGGGGGGAATCGCTCAGTCTCGGACGCGTTGCGCTTTTGGCCTTCGACAGATATGCGGGTTTGTGCGGCAAAGTCAGAGCCAGTGAGTCAAGAAGACTGGGTTCCAGGCGTTGTTCTGGTGGAAAGACGGCGTCCTTGATGATTCAAACGAAAAGGCGACTTACCACGATGTTGACATGATGGAACTATACTAGCTTTGGTCGTGCCCTGGTGTGCGGAAATCGGGTATCACGATATATTTGCAATCTACTACTTGTTGGCTTCGAACCAGCTTCTCCGTCCCATGGACGGCCCATGCTCCACTACAGATGTCAGCTCGATCGTCTTTCCGCCCACGTGCAGGTTCCTAAGGGAGAAAGACAGGTCAGCATCAAGAAAAGCACGAAAGAACGAAAGCGTACCCAATGTAGCCAGCAGCCTCGGTCTTGATGTAGTAAGCAAAGAGACAGAGCGTCTGAAACGCGTTGTTGCGGCCCTGGTAAAACATGTATAAGACGAAATGCGTGGATTGCAGTATGTGCAAGTAAACATACTGAGTAGATATCGTAAACAGTTCCTTCGACCACGTCGTGGTAGTGCGGCGGCCACTTCGTATAATGCCGAATTTGAACGTTCTTGCTTCGCGAGTCTTCTACTCAACAACGATATTAGATTCGACCGGGTACCGGTTGAATGCAAAGTCAGCTGCACCTGGCTTCTTTTCGAGGGGAATAAAGTAATCTTTACTGAAGGGGAAGAACTCGTAGATCGCAAAGTTCCCTCCGGGCATCAGTTCGTCCAGGTACCGGCAGAACATGTGCACGATGAGCTTTGAAAAGTGGTCTGTCAGTTTCTCGGTTAATCCTTAGCAAGATCGTGCAAGGGGTCACCTGGGAGTCCGTTGGTCGGGATTCGCTCGACCAGTCCTTGTCATTAAAGCGAGACCCGCCATTCCACTTGAAGTTCGCAAGATTATTCCCCGAAGCAAGCTCTGCACCGCTGGTCAGCATATACGGGCGGAAGGGAACAGTGGCAACGGCAACTCACGCTTTATACGCTCAACAATATAATCACGGCAGTTCCAGCCGGGGACCGTGAGGTGATTTTCGAGCTTGAGCCTTTCCTGCACCATTGCTTCCTGAAATGGAAGGGGTGAGGGATGAGGACCTGTTCTTCTCAAGGCATCCTAGTCGCCTGTTCTGTCCGTACCGTTTTGAATCTTTGACTCAGTTCGTACAAAGTCTGTGGTGTTTGTCCGGTGGCGGGCGCCGCAGGACCAGCAGGCTTGGCTCCGAACATCGAGAAGCCGAAACCTTGGCTGGACGTGTTCTGCGTGATAGAAGCCGTGTTGGCATCCATAGCAGCTCGGTTCGCCGCAAGGAGGCCCTCCTGCATCGTGGCTGCTGCACAGCTCAGATGCTTCATCTGGGCGCTGGCAAACTTGTCGTCGCACTGTGTGATTCTCTTTGCAAGGGGCTTCACAACCTTAGCCGCAAGCCACTGAAGATAGAGACATCATCAGGTCAGAAAGCTTTCCACTGGTGCTGTCTTACAAGTAACTTACAGAGCGCATCTTTTCTGTCCAATCGTCGATGTAATTGGCGATTCTCCAGTCCTCAAGCGTCTGAGAAACAAGTTCAGAACAACGCGCTTTCTCGCAATTAATCCACTGACATGCGCACCTTCTGGGGTTCCTTGATGACCACACCATCTTCTATCCGTTCTTGGACCTTGGCTGGCATCGAAATCTTCGACGCGCCTTTGAATCGCGGGATTTCCGGTCCGTTGTTCACGAACGGAGACATTGGAGCTCTGCCAGGAGAGTCAAAGCCGTAGTAGTTGCCGGAAGCATCCTCTGCCTGCTTTTGATCTATCATAAAGTGGCCGCAGTGAGTGGAAGTGCCTAGATTCAGGTCCTTGGCAAGGCGCTTACCGTTCGACTCCGGATTTGACCTGTTCAGCATAGCTTCCAGGGCGTATCGATCGCGGATTGGCTCCTCGTGCATATGAGCGGGCGATGTGGCCAGCATGTACTTTGCCAAGGGTGACACCGGCGTGGAGACAAGGCCTCGAGGGGTGCGTTCGTGCTGTTTTGGTGAATAAGGGGTGCCAGAATATGGACTGGAGTTTGCATCTTGGTATGTGTCACTCCTATCTCCCTGTGACGCCTGGTGCTGGTCATTCTTCTTCGAGCGTGAGGTAGCTACGTCGAACTGCGGTTTCTTGATGTCGGCATACTTTCCACCGCTTTGTCGAGCAGGAGTTGAAGGGTCCAGGCCAAAGAGCTTCCGTTGCTCGGGCGTCAAGCCGTAGTCGGCAAACAGCGGAGAGGGTTTGAAGTACTTTACGAGGAGGTAGACAATGTTCAATGCTGTAACGACGGCGTATCCTATGACTGTGGATTATGGTAAGCCAAGATGGCGCTTCAAATTGCAAAAAGAACTCTTCCATATCCTCACAAGCAGCCTGAACAATGTTTGGAGCGACGAATCGTGATGCGACGGTCTGTATCGAACTTGCAATGCAGAAGTTTATGATGAGGATGCGCCTCACATTCGGTGTTTCCTCGCGGTCGCGTACCTGTACCAGCCCGATACGTAAGCGGCACCGAGTCCGAACACGGCCCAGCAGTTCCAAGCGAGTTTGCGATGATCCACGTCTCCGAAACCTCGGCGCGTCAGTTGTTGCGCGACTTCGGGCAGGGCGGGATGTTCCCAGCGCAATGGACTCTGGGGGGGTGGGGTCCCACGCGTCTCGCTCTTCCGAGAGGGAGACTCTGCAGCGGCAGCTACGACGGGTTTGGAGGGTGTCGATGGAGGGTATGATGGCTCCTTCCTCCGCGGTGAAGAGGTAGAACGGGATAAGGTTGCGAATCGAGGTTCATCGCGTGCTTTGGGAGACTGAGGACTGGGTGGTCCCCAGGACGGATGGGGAGAGCCCATAGGCGAGGAGTCGCGGAGCCTGGAAAAGCCTCTGTTGTGAAAAGGCGTGGAAGGTTCTGAGTGTTGCTGGCGTTGTTCGTTTCCACTCGCAGTGTCCTTGCCGAGAGGTGAGAATGCCCTGCGCTCCGGAGTGGCCCGTGTGGACTGACGGATGGGAGTTGCATTGCGGGACCGAGCATGAAACGGGGAGAGCGGAGGTGCGGATGCCCCATAAGAACTGTACATGGTTGTGGGAGTTATGCCAATTTCACTGCTCAGAAACTGAAGATCGGGCTCGTGGGTGCACAGTTAAAGCCCTTTAATCCGATTCTACGGACACAGTAGGAGAAGCAACAGCCCTTTGACGTTGAACTTCCTGGGCCTTGGGTCGGCTCCAATCACGATTCCACCTTGCAGCAAGTAGATTAGGTCCGGGAGGCGAACGGAACAGCACCGAGGGAAGACTTGGGAAAGAAGGAGGACGAAGGATGCGCGCGGCCAATGTCCCGTCCGAACGCATCGGACACAGGTCGTCCCTCTCCACGGACCTTTCTCACCTCGCTCCCCGAAGGTCCACCTCAGACGTACGTACAGTAGCTCCTCCGAAGCTCCCCGTCGCGGTCTCTAGCATCGTCTCTCAGAATGTCCAATCCGCTGTCACGGCTGCAATCTCGCTTGGCACTACATTCGCATCTCCCAACCGCACCTCCCATCATCATCCATACAACTCAAACTCCTGGTCACTTTGCGACTGACGATGCCCGTCGCATCCGCTGGGCCCTCCGCCTGAAGGACTCCGACTGGTACGAGTGCGTAGGATCTACAGCTGTCGACACACTCGTCGGTTCTTCACCTGCTTCGACGGGAAAACCTCATGACAGACGCGCGTGGACTGGCGACCAACCAGCAGTGCAGATCGGGCGTGACGTGTACTGGGGCGTCGCCGCCGCTCTCCGTGGGATCGAGCGCAGATGTGGCCATCCGACTCTCTTTCCATGCGGACGAGGAACGGGTAAGGAAGACATGACCAACGCGCTAAGGAGATGGGCCGACACGAGCTTTCGAACCGCCCTGGCACCTCTCCTCTCGGCTCTACCGTCCGAGCATCAGCAGCATCGCAAGGACGGCGTGTCGCCATCCTCTCCTTCCGCTTCCCATTCCGCTCCGCAATCGCACCACCAGCTACACGCACACCTTGCCACGATCGAAGCACTTCTCGCAGCCTCCACTCCCTCAAAATCCATCCAGGACGCCAACCCTGATCGCCGCATATCCGTGGCGGACGGAGTGGCCGGGCAGGAGGCGATCACCACGACAAAGTGGCACGGCATACATGCTTCAGCGCCGTATCCGCATGCCACAGACATCTGCCTTGCTTCGACAGTCTACACGCTTCGCAACAACGTGCCGTCCTTTCGAAGGGACTTCACCGCCGGCTACCCGCTCACCGCTGCTTGGGTGGACCGCGTCGTTGCCTACCTCTCGGGACCAGAAGACGGCACCCACGTGTCCTCCCAGGACTGCTTGGATGTGCTCGGGAACGACTACTCGGTCGGCCAGGTCGGCGCAGGACCACCAGGCAAGACGGACGTGACGGTGGGACTGGCCACCGGAGAGGAGCTTTCAGGAAGCCTGGAGGTGGTGGCTGCCAACGATCTGACGCTAGCTTGCTCCGTGGTCGTACCTGGCAGCAAGCCGGTGCGGACCGTCACGTGCTCGGTCACGGTAGCGAGGGAGGACGTCGTGGCGGAAACCCGCGCTCGGTCAAAGAGCATTAGATATGTAGATTGACCAGATCTGACGTGGAATATATTTCTGCGGGCCAGTGATATTCTGAATAGAGTTCCAAAATGGATTCCTCCACTTCGCGTTGCGCGTCCGATGTTTTGGTAGGGAACCCATCATCGCCGATATAATGGAAAGCAGCTGAAAGGTCATCTACCCAGTTTTCTTCGTCCGAAGCGCTTGCTTCAGACTGAGTGAAGGCACCGTCGTTCACTGGAACGAAGTCGGTCGGCGTCGCCGTGTCGGCGGAAAAGCGCATGCCACGTCCAGGATCGATTCGATCTTCCGGATCTAACTAAAACAGTTTCACTTACAAATAGCGTTTTGATACGATAAATCCGGTGCAAGGGTTGCTGGCGTCGGCGTATCCTTTAGCGAGGACGGAAAGGATTTGCCTTTTCCCAAGATTCAAGATGCAGCCGAGGGCAAATCGCGACGGGTGCCTGACGGTGCACCGGTTGCACGCTGTCCTGTCGTTTTCACCTTCTCTTTCTTATTCCCTGGGATCAAAACCAACACACCAGATCAACAATGCTTTCCACCACCGTGTTTCGAAGTTTAGCTCGGCCCCTCCGGTGCCCCGTCATAGCAACCACCGGGATTCGGTTGTGCAATGCCATGCAGGTGTCCAGACGGCACCGCAACTCTCGCGCGACGCGGCCAAAGACCACCCACAGCACCAAACACGACGGCAACTTCGCGGGGTCCGCAACGGATCGTCTGGCAAACTACTCGAAGCCTCAGGGCATGTCTGCCACAAGCGCCCGGCGGTTGGCCAAAGCTAAAGCCGACAGGACAGCAGCGTCGATCGGTCGCAGTGGGGCCCCCCCTGGCACCACGACCCCTCGCGGGACAAAAGCGAAAAGGCCAGCCGTTGCAGATGATCCACCGCCGCCAGAAAAGGTCGGCCCGCAGGTAGAAACGCGTGAACTCAAGTCGAATTTGAGGAGCACGGGACGCGGATCGACGAGTTTCCGGAACGCCGGTTGGGGATGCGCAAGAACGTTGCCCGCCTCAAGGTTTTGAACGGGGAGGTGTCAGTCAAAGGGTCTGCGCACGCGCGCTTCGTAGACTTGAAGCCAGCCGGCTTACTCAACGCCGGGGACGTGGTCGTGGCCATCATGATCAAGCGGAAGCCAAAGGAAAATCAGATGACCAAAGCCGAAAGAACGGAACTCGACACGCAAATCGACGAGGAGACGAAAAAGCTCCGCGCTAGCATCTTATACCGGGACGAGCAGATTCTGGTCATCAACAAATACCAGGGTCTGGCGGTACAGGGCGGGTCCAAGACCTCGATGCACCTTGATCGATTGTTGGAAGGCTTAAAGTTCGACGCGGAGGAAGCATCAAGGTTGGTCCATCGCCTCGACAAGGATACCACTGGCGCGATGCTTCTTGCTCGTTCCAAGAGGGGTGCAGCTCGCATCAGCAAGATGCTCAAGAGTGCGGAAGACTCGATAGAGAAATCTTACATGGCGGTGGTCATCCAATCGCCATCAGCAGCGCTAGAATCTCGCCCGGTTGATCAAGCTGGATTTCGTAACATCACTACCGGTGTAGTACTGGTCGGGAAGCCTGGCGTTGAGAAGATGACGACAGTCGAATGGTACGACGGCGATGTGACAGACCCCGGCGACGGTGTCAAGAAGGCGGTTACCCTTTGGAAGCCGATCACCGCCGCAAAACCGTTATCTCTTCTCGAACTACGACCGCAGACAGGAAGGAAGCATCAATTACGTGTCCACTGCGCTTTGGAGCTCAAGACACCTATCCTTGGGGATTACAAGTACGGTCAAGGATGTCCGAAAGGACTGCGCGGCTATTTAGATGGCAGCCGGGTGCCCATGCACTTGCACATGAGAAAGCTTACTGTCCGTGACTGGTATGGACCCGGTTCGGACTTGGTGGTTACGGCCCCGATCCCTCCGCATATGGAGAAAACTTTACACCAGCTAGACATTATCAAAGCTCCTTCGTCTGTGTCATAGCATGAGCCTCCCAATAGTCAGAAGCATAATTCATGTAGTTCCCGCTGGATTGTCCTGCCGTCCGCCAGGCCGTCCGTTGCATTTGCAAGTGTTTCGGTAGCCTCTCTTCCCCAAAAAAAAATCATGAGGATCGGCATCTTGAGGCTTTTCCGAGGCGAACACCACCATCACCGCAGCTCACGATTCCCAAACAGAACACACAGTTCAACACCAACACGCCGTTCTCATGCTCATGCACAAGGTTTCAGCGGTAGAGAGGGAATCTGTTCTTAGTCTCGCGTCGCTGCCCCCCTTCCCCCCTCTTGAACAACACCCTCCACTGCATTTCGGGTGTGCAGAAGATGGAGAGCCGATCCTTTCAGTAACCATGGGCCACGCTTGAGACCGAACCAGAGAAGTGCAGCAACCCCGCGAGCGAGATAGCAGGTACGTCAGCTGGGAGCTCCCAGCAACATATGTTCAATTGAACTATAGTGCTATCCGGCTGCATTACATGGAGCATCCGATTGCTTCACATGGAACAGATGAAGAACAATACATGCATTTGAATCATATAGGAGCGAAAGACTAATTTCTTAGAATGTCAGCATTGCGGTCTCTGATGAACTATGTCATAATCAGGCAAATGCATGCAGGATCTTCATCTTCCCCTCTCACCCCGCCTCTTCGACGCTCGCATGGATCGAAGAAACAACGTCAGAGGAATTTCACAAGAAAAGCTCAGAGGTTGATGCAGGCCGACCATGCGAAATCGCGCAAACGTGAAGGGGCTACCAAGTCAGACGGCAGCAACCGTTCTTCCTACTCGGTTGGAATATCCGAGAGGCGTAATCTTCAACGAGGGTCGAACAGCCGTAAAGCGTGTCCTACCCTCCACTTCTTGTTGAACAGTGCTGCTTCGTCTCATCATCCTTGGTGATATGGTGCGGCTTTGTTAGAAAACAAAGC
>JADGJA010000255.1:0-27440 GCA_027596035.1 Thoreauomyces humboldtii
CGGGCGGTCGGAGGAAGGAATCGGACAGTGACACGGACACTTGGAGATCTCGGACAGGAGGAATCTTGGAGATCCCTCTCGACATTCCACACTTTCGGGGGGTGTTTGGGCAAAGACCATGGCGTCTTCACACCTGGCGGCCCAGCCATGCTCACAGCTGGGAAGCCTCACATACTGCTGGGGCCACGCCTTGACGGTGACGGCGACTTGACGGATTCCGGGAGGAAGAGTGGACGTCCTTGGTTGGCAGGTGTTGGCTGCCAGATTGGTGCCTCGGAAGGATGGCGAGGCTGGAAGATGATAACCTTACGATGTAGCAAGAGTACAGTGTAAGCTCTGCCGTGTTATTGTGAAAGTCCTTAAAGAAAAGAGGGAGGGAGGATGGCAACCGGGGTGCTTTATATCCTGGAAGTGGTCCCTCCCAAGAGGTCTCAGTTCGGCCGCTGGCGGATCCCTGGCTTGGCTGGTACTGGCTGCGTATGGCGCAGCCATCCATATGCCATACCAGAAACAATCGGAGCTTGTCTGAGTAGAAACAGGTCTGAGTAGAAACAGAAAGAAGAGAAAAAGAAGAAAGAGTGTTAAAGGGTGGGAGCTATCTAAACTAGGTCTAGTGGAGAACTGCGCCTCCTGCAGTGAGGCCTTGTACGTTCTCGCCTGTTTCACTCAACAACCCAAGGCCCGGGGATTCCATGACCCGGCAGGTTGGAGCTGAACAAAGCTCCCAAAAAGTGACCAATCAGAGGTCTGCATACAAAGATCCTATCAAGCGATCTTTTGAGTGAACGACACTCTTTTGTTTGGACAAAAGCTCAAACAAAGCCTGCTGTCCAAAAAAGCGAAGATTTGAGAGTTTCTTGTGCACACATGGGCAGACATTTCAGTTGTTGGCAAACAAGAACTGTCTCGGGCAAACAAGAACAAAACCCAACACGCTGGTATGCCCCAGAAGCTTTGTTCACCAAAGAATCGGGCCTTTTCTAAGAAGTGAAAGGTACTACTGTCTCAGGCAAACAAGAACAAAACCCAACATGCTGGTACGCCCCAGAATCTTTGTTCACCAAAGAATCGGGACTTTTTAAGAAGTGAAAGGTACTACTGCGTCGGAACTTTTGGCAACCTTGCCAGGGCGTACCAGGGCTTTGGACGGGCTTAGAGGTTTAGAAACTGAAACCCCCCTGGGTCTGGCGTCTGAATCCACAACTTCTTCCTTCTGTTGTTGTAAACGTCTCCCACGCTGCAAAGGGTGCATTGAATCTGAAAAATTCAGATGTTGTAAACTCAGAATCCAGGATGCTGATTGGTCCATTTTTCAGACAGCTCAGAAGTTTCCAACGGCTCCGAGTTCTGGGGTCGGGGACACCCACGGCTTTGAGTGACCCCACAGAACGGTAGCATCTGAATATTCCCAAGTTCAAACGGCAAATTTGCAAAAAACCCAAGAACTGAAAGGTACTAGTAACTGTCCACCAAGCTGGTAACCCTTGTGTTCGCAGGTTCTAGCCCGTCTTCACCACCACTGGTGGGCTCAGCGACGGATGTACAAATATGTGATTCAGACTATCTACAGTATGTGTGTATTATGAGGATTATACAGCTCTTGCAACAACAATGGTCGCAATCAGTATAAAGACCAGGATAGCAATCATGGTCGTACCTAACGTGAGGGCGGCTTAGTAAAGGAATGAAGCACAATCCAAATTGGCCTCACCTTTCGCATTCTTGGCTGAGTGAAATAGGACCCGCTCCAAACGACGACCCGCTGCTTCCAGCCGCTGCTGAGTAGAGTCGACATGTTGCTCTGTCTCCTCTAGGAGATCGACGTGCAACTCGAGCTCATCGTTGATGAGCAAGCCAATTTGCTTCTGTCGTCCAATTGTAGCACTCAGCTCATCTAACTGCGAATCCTGGTCTGAGGTCCAAACAACGAAACAAGGTTCAGGGCGTGCTTCCGGATAGTTAATGCGGAACCAATGCCCACGATACCATCCATGAGTCGCCTTTGCAGTAGGAGGGAACTCCCGGCATCCTCCTGATCCGCCTGTTCGTGGACGGGATCGACAAAGCGCACCGCTTTGGGGCCACTCCGGCCTCCCAAAAGAGCCTGCCGTGCCATGGCAAGGTCGGCGTTCTCGCCGCGCGCCATTAGCTCCAACCGGTCGTACTTTTGACTGAGCTGCAGGAGTGTCTCCTCCCACTTTCTCAGTTCTGCTATGCTTCTGGAACGTCGAAAAAGATCAGCAATTGCGAGACGTACAAGGAGACTTCCCGACCTCACCTAGCCCCTGAATCCTCGGCTCGGGAAAGACTTTGCTCCAACCTCCCTATGCCGTCTTTAAACGTGACAAGGACACTTCGTATCCGGGCGTCCGCGTCGGAAACCCCCGCGAATCCCGACCGCATGGCGTGTTTCTTCTCCAGAATCAAAGTTGATAGATCATCTCCAATTGTATCAAGGGTCAGCCGGTCCCTCTCCCTGACGAATATGAGCTCTTGTGCGGGGGAGCGTGGTACACATGTCAAAAGCGCGGTACCGTACCATATTTCGGCTGTGGGCAAGAGACCGGCCTCCACGTCGGACATGGTCAAGGGTTTCTTGTTCTTCCCGACAAACAGTCGCCGTGAGTTGCCAGTTGCCGGGAGTCCAGGAAAGTATAGGGAGTCGTGTGGAACAGAAGAATGTTTCGGAAGGCAGGCCCAGTTTTGGTTGGAAGACCTATGCGCCACCGTATTCAGGACGCTGTTTTGCCAAAGGATAGCACTAGGTTTCGGACGGCACGAGGTTCAGGCCGGCACTAGGTTCAAGAGAGTACAGTATGATACAGAAATCGTGTTCAGCTCCGGGAGTAGTAAGCTTTGGCGGAAGGGTGTCGTCGATCTGACAGATGTGAAAACGCAGGGAGCACACAGGGAGCGGCGTGTCCGACACCGTGCCCTACTGCTACCCGTACCGGGTACTGCCGCCCCATACCGCATTCTCCCCGTCGACCCAAGAAAAGTTGGAGAGTCCCTAGCAATAGGACCGGTGTACAGGGGAGTCATGCTGCCGACCGTATCTAGCGGTTGAAATGTACATCCTTATGTTGTTTGTGCGAAAATTCCTGAGAATCAGATGAAAAGCGTATGCACCCCCCACCTCCCTGCTACCGCTCGCTCCCTTCCGTTGTCGGATTCAACGACGATATCCATCGATCCCGTGCGTCGACGGAGTCCGCTGAAAACACGTAGAGCTTTCCCTTCTTCAGCGTCACCTCCACGCTGAACATACTGGTTCCTCGCTCGCCTGTTGAAAATTAGGGCCCTTTGAGTCCCGAAAAGTACTGGAGCGGTCGTGTGCCGCACTCTTACCGTCTCTTCCTCCGCACGGTTCGGCTTTGACGAATTCTCTCAGTTGCAGATCCCTGTACTGAAGGTTCTGCTTTGGTGGCTTGGCCTTGTTGCTGGGGTTCAGCAGTTCCCGCACGTCCACCTCTTCGTGTGGTTCCTTGAGAACCTTCGTGATGACCCAAGCGTCCTTGAGGACGTACAGCCGAATCGGAGATCGGGTCGCAACGCCCCCTTGCGAGTTGAGCTTGACTTTGTCGACTCCTTCGTCCATTATAAGCTGCTGTCCACGCTTTGTTATCATCTGATGCCAGCCGTGTCAGAGTTGCAGCGTGACATCGATACGGACGGCATATCCAAGAAAGAGCTTACCGCGGGTGGTATCCCTGTGATTTGAACCAGCATTCCAAGGAGACGTTGTGCATTGTAGACTGTGTTGTTCATCTGACTCGACAGGTCCACGATGCGGCGAGCGGCGTTCGCGAATCCGAGGTCGTTGCCAGATTCCGCCAGTGCTGGAAAGACAGGAAAACTTTGAGTGACAAGATCGGAGAGAAAGACGGAGGGCAATGGCCTGCTGTTTGGTCCTCCTACCTTCGAAAGCATTGGCGTACTGGATGACCCTGGAGAACGGCGCTCGTAACAAGTCGAACAAGCTACGGAACCCGCATTGCTTGCTTTGTTCGGCAGCCACTGCGAACTCCCGGAATTTTGAGCTTTCACGGAACCCGTGATACATCTCGCATATCGCTGCGCAGAACTGCTCGGCGTACATGGTGTACAGCTGCTCCATTGGGACCACCTATACGAGCAACGCGTGCTGTAAGTTATTCCCTAATTTGTGCCGCTGTTGATTCCGTGATTCGTCCGCTGCTTACTAGCTCCTCGAGTGTCCCTGTAATGTTCTCCACCAGCTTCCCGTTTCCGTCAGGTGATGTAGCCTCGAGAGCGCTTATAATCGCTGCCTGAAGCTGCATACTGAATGCATGTAACGGGCTCAGCGCCGCAAAAATGGTCTTGACGCTTTCCTCTTTCAGCACCGCGCTCCTTCCCTGCAGGGAGCCCATCAATGGCCGCACGTACACCTCCATCAAGCTGACCAATATTTCCATGTACTGCAATTCTGAGAGATAGAGTTCGTCAAGAGACTTCAAGAACTCCCCGGGAAGGATAACGTCGATGAAAAGCGGGTCTGAGAGGAGCTTCTGGAATGTGTCTGACAGATCTAGAATCACGTTCTGAGCCTGGGTCCGCGTCGCTTTGGTATATTTTGGTGGAGCCAAGGCAGAGAGTGGTGGGCGGAAGCGAGTGCTATCGTCAATGGATCCATCGCGCGAGTGGCGGTTCTCGGCAACCGTTCCTCCGGCTGAACTTGCCATGGACGTTCGTTTAGAAGGGGAAGTCTCTGCCGGCGACAGCAGTGTCGGCGTGGAAGGTCTTGAGGCAGTCGAGACGATGAAAGGGGCGGTTAAAGAAGGTGCCGGCACTGATATGGACGATGCTTGTCTAGGCGAGTCGCTGTCGGAGGCTCCTCCCCTAGATGGTGCTCTTTGGAGTTTCGGTGCAGAAGTTGTTGATGGACTCGGCTCAGGAACCTTCCCGGACGCAGTTGAAGAAGAATCGACACCCGCCGAAGTTGACCTTAGCCTTGACAGTCCGTCGGCAAGAACCGATTTCTCGATGGCCATGCCAGGTTGAGGTCCCGTCGGTGATTTTCGTTCCGCTTCAGCGCGCTCCACGCTGCTGAGTCTCCCACGCTGAGAAGAATCGGCGAGGGGAAGCACCGGTACGCCTGTCGGGCGCGTGGCGCTGCGAGGTCTCACCAACGCTGCTTCAATCGCAAGAGCAGCTTCCTTGTTTACACCGGCAGCTGCGCTCCTCCCTCCTTCAGTCGCTGCTCGTTTTAATTCTCCTTCAGGCGCGGGTTTGCCTCCTGAAGCCGTGGTTTCGCCTGTCGTCCGCAGCCGTGGCAGCCCACCCATCAACGCAGCAGGCTGTATCATCATACCCCTCGCAAGAATGTTCCGCGATGCAGCGGCTCCCGTAGCGTTGGCGACGGGGCTCACAGTGGGTCCACTCCCGGCATTTCGTATTACTCCAGGTCTCGTCGACTCCCCAGCCGCTGCCCCCGATGCCGGCCGTAAAGCATGTCCTGCCGACGTGACATCGTTATGCGCAGGCTTCAGTCTCGCGGCAGCTTCCGGCAACGTTGGCTTTGGCCCCTCGTTCCCTCCCCGAATGTTTACGACACCCGCAGCCCGTGAGGGTGGTCGCATGGCCCCCTCCAGTACCAGCTGGTGTCGCGTACCCTTGCCGTAGGTTGCGAGCGGATTAATGCTGGCGAGGTCAGCGCGAATGGAGGCCTTCGCCTCGGCGGAGGCTATGGGACCCGACGGTGCAGCCCCTGGAGCGCCTTTGACCGTGCTTTGCTGAGTGTACTGCTGCCACCAGCTGTCGTCCTGTCTGCAATAGAGATGCACAATAAGAAAGGGACTTCGTAGAGCAGGATGCATCTCAGCAGCCACGTACTGAACCGTTCGGGCGGCTGCCCCAGCCATCTCCTTCCGCTTCACCCAGTACTTGTCCAGCCGTTCCTTCAGGACAGCAGGACCGCGATCGGTCTGCGTAAACGGGTGGTCCAGGAGAACCTTTGCGGTGGCACGCTGCATGCAAAATACATCAGATACCAAATGTTTGAGGTGGTCCCGTCGCACCATTACCTGTTCCGGGTCTTTGGTCAAGCAACGTTTCACGAAATCCTGGAATTGTGCAGAGCCTTTGGAACCTTTCAAAAGTGGTGCGTCTTCCTTGACTGTTGCATAGAGAATCTTGTTTTCGTGACAGAAGGACGTCAGCAAGGGATAGCACCTGTGCCTTTACGTTCTGCAGGAGGCTACTTACGTCCATTGGGTGTAGGTTTGACCTAGGTGGTTGTCCCGTGGCGAGCTCGATCGCCAGAATTCCCACACTCCAGATGTCAACGGTGCATCCATAGGCATCCCCTTTGATGATCTCGGGTGCCATGTATAGCGGTGTCCCAACGAAGGTGGTCCGGGACGATGCAGGCGCCTTGATCTGAGCCGCGACGCCAAAGTCTGCTAATTTGAGGGCCCCCCAATTATCGAAGAGAATGTTCTCGGCTGCTCACGGCAATTGAGGCCATATGTGAGCTGGTGGGCGACAAAAGGCACGTAAAGGGGAAGAGTCACACCTTTGATGTCGCGATGGATACGATTCTCGCCGTGCATGTAATCTAGTCCTTTCAAGATTTCTCGCAAGATATAAGCGCACTGCTCTTCAGAAAGCTTTGAGTGCTGGATCTGAAAATCACGCAGTTTCATAGTCAGCGTTTCCGAAAAAAACTACGATCCAGAGATCACAATACCAGTTCGCACGCGGTTCCACCACCAAGGTATTCCTGGAGCCGAAGGAGCCGTCCGTTAGCTTCCGGAACCTGACCCTCGATTGACAACTATCTCACCATCGCGATGTAGAGCTTGTTCTGCCACAGCCAAGATCCGTAGTAGCGAGCCAGATGCGGTGAGAAGCACTTTGCTTGAAAATCCACTTCGTATCTGAAGCGGTGGATGTCAGTCCATCGTTCTCGCTAAGGAAATAGCTTCCTAGCAGCTTACAGCAGCTCGTCCAGATCATCCTGCGTCTTTTCCAAATCGATGATCTTTAACGCCACGATTTTCAGCGCGTCCGTTTTCAAGACCCTGATATGCATCCGGTCAGGATCTCTGAACAGAAACATCCTACAGAAGCAGCAAATTTCCACCTACGACTTAAATATCTCCCCATAGCTTCCTTCCCCGACTTTCTCCACGAGCGTGTATAGTAACAGCGGATCTGACAGGTCGGGCTTTACCACGACGGGATATCGACGGTTCCGGACGGTCAACCTGACGGTGCTGAGGTCATCGTCGCTTTTCTAACGTTAATTGCCTGAATCGTTAGCGACACGAGGGTGTATACAGTCGCAATTCGAATTCGAATGCCCCGATAATTACCGGTTTCCCGAAGTAAAAGTCTGCCTCTGCCAGCAAGTTGATGCCCCTGAATAGCCGGGTGGATTTCTTTTCAGCGTTCCATCTCCCGGCTGTGCTTTGGACAAACGTCCCGTTTTCGTGTCTCACTTCTCAAACATGGCGACAGTGATCTTGCCGCTCTTGCTGGTGTCCAAATAATTGAAGGAGGCTCGGGTCCGAGATTCGCCGATGTCGCCTCGACCCATTGACCCGAGAAAGTCGCGAAAGTCCGTCTCGGTCCAGAATCCATCCTTGTCGCGGTCATACTGGGCGAAAACCTTCCGGGTCTTTTCCGACACACTCTTGAAAGGGGAAGTAGCATTAACAGCATTCAGTGAGGGATGGCGCGAGTGTAGGGGATCCAGAGGTCTTCGAGGCGTCACTCTACCATGTCCCTAATAGAATGAGGCTCCAAGTTCGATTTCCACACTTGCTGACAGTTGTTCAAGGAAGGAAGGCAGGCGAAAGCGCCAGGGAGGTGTAGAAGCGAAGCGACACCGTACTATAGACGATACCTTTTCAAGGTGCCGTCGGTACCTTTTCGTGGAGCTGCCGAAGGGCCATTCTCGGCGCAGAGGGGCCCGCTTACCCAAGCGTGGCTGACCTCGGACCGAAGGAATGGGATCTCTGAAAAAGCTTAAACATTTCCGTTCACGACAAGTCACAGAACAAATCGGAAAAGCTTCCGCTCCACCCTTCCCGGCCCGTCCCTCTGAGCAAGCTTCCTGAAGCCATCGAATTGCGGGATCTGCAACTCAGCGTGGGAAAGTTAACATTGCAGCGCTGGTGGCGCACCGTCCGCTGATGTTCACCTGATCAAGATGAAGAAGCGAAACCCTCTCATGGGAAGATAATACCAGGGAAGCAAGTATAATGTGGATTCGTGGTTGGAGAAGATATGCTGCGTGCTCCAGTGCATGCTTGAGCCTTGCGGCAGTCTTTTCGGCAGCCCCGACGCTCGCACTAGGAACTTCTGAACTCAGTCTCAGCATTCTGGATAACGCTTCACGACTCATTCGGCGCTGAACGACGGCATGGCCAAGATATGGCGAGAAGGGTCTATTTGGTTCTAGGAGCGTTCAAGCATCTCCATGGGGCAGCTGAGTATCCTCGATGACGGGTTAGCATCGCTCGGGAAGAGGTCAGCGACTGACGCAAAGGCGATGTGAACTTCTGACTAGACTTTTACAAGTGTACATATGAAGAGAGATATTACAAGTGGGAGGAAACTGGAAGGAATATTCCTCAAAGTGCGCTGAGAATCGATCACTTGATCTTATTCATCAATTGTCACCAGTGTCGCCAGCATCGCCTGTCGACGTCTCGGTGGGCCCAGCGGCAGCAGCAGCGGGGGCAGCTACAGCACTGCCGCTGCCGACACCAGAGGGTCTAGCGGCCCCGCTGCTGCCGCCACTAGACACAGCAGCAGCTGTGGCTGTCGCTCCGGAGGTGGACGCGGCTGTCTTCGACTGAAAGATGTCTGCAAGGGCGGACGCCATGGTGCTCGGACAGGCGAACATGACGTCTTTCACGATCTTCGGCTTGTATCCCGTCCAGGAGATGATTCGTAGGTCGACCACGGTGGTGACCTTCATTCTGATGCGAGCTCCCGCCGTCGCCGGCTGTACGTTCGGGATGCCGCACGCAGCTACGAGGACCGCCATGACGGGATCCGTGATAAGGCTGACCACGGACATCGGCGTGTCGAGCGTGTAGTTGATGGAGACGGGAAGACGGATCAGGGTCGAAGACCTCGGGGCGATGTCGATATCCTCCACCTCAGATGTCGCAGTGAGTGCGTTCGCGATGGTGTCATTGAGAACGTTGCCGTTGACGTCTTTGAGTTGGCCGCTGACGGTCAGACTGTTGACGCGGTAACCAGCGTGGTTAACGCTGGTGACGGTGCAGTTAACTCCAACTCCGATGGCGAGGTGGAAAGGAGCGGCGGCTGTGGCCGCGGTGATGGAGCCCGTGTGCGCCAGCCCCGGTACCCAGTACTTGGAGGAGGAACTGGTACGGAAGAGCGCAGCATCGGATGTGGCAGGGATATATGGGCTGGACACGTCAACGGTGGGAATCTGGGCGAACAAGAAGTAGAAGCCGGTGCCGAACACTGCGATCAGGATGAGGGCAAGGACAATGAATCCGAGGAAGCAGACGGGACGGCAGCGCAGCCGGGTGCAGCAGCAGCGACAGGTCCGTTCGCGCTTTCCGTGTGACCCCATCGGCGGTCCAAAGCCATCGTCATCTCCGTGCTTTTCGTCGACTAGAGGATTGTAGTTGATGGTAGATGGCTTGCTTCCGATGGGACTTCGTTGCCCGGATCTAGGACTCCGTATGGTTTCCAAGGTGCCAAGAAGGGAGGAGGCGACACCGGCAGCCTTACCACTGGGGTATCCAAAAACGGCGCCGCTGTCGGTGTCTGGGCCTTGGAGAGTGGTAGAGCTCTCACCGCTGGATGCACCAGGAAACAGGGCATCTCCAGATGCGTAGGAGAGATGCTTGTTCGTGGACTCATCGGCGAGACTCTGTGATGAGAAGTCCTCATCGTGATGGTGCTGATGGTCTTCAGTGGCGTACGCGCTGGGATCGTTCAAGGGAGGGTCGGAATGGCTTCCAGCGCTGAGACCGCTCGCGGAGTAGGAGGTAGTGTAGGAAGGGGGAGGCAGGGGCGTGGACGGACCGTTGGTTGAGGAAGGTGTCGCGTACATTTGCGCGAGCGGCAGTGCGGGAAGAGTTCAGGAAGCGCGTCGAAAGGGCAAGACCGGAAAGAGAGAACACTTGCGAATTGCAACAACAAAGATTTGAGTAGGTATGGAACGGCGGTATATAGCTAGCGGTCGTGATGTAGCTTCCGATATATATGTACAAGAGTCACGGCCGTGCCGAACAGAACAGGTTGCAAGACGTGGAGGGAGAGAACAAACTGGAGGACCTGGAGAGAGAGACCTGCAGAGACGAGGAGAGATCTTTTGTGGCTGTGCATGCGCGCGCGGCTGTCCGTCCGCACAGCGGCCGCACCCCACCCACATCGCGAAAAGTTTTTGGCGCTTCTGCAGCGGTTCAACCCTAACCAGTGCCACGGTACAGTCCCCACCTGGGTTGTGAAGGGATCGGCTGCGCACGGGCTCTGTAAAGGAAGCCGTTCATTCCTCCACGTGTAATGCGCTATACCTGTACGTGTGCTGTGTATGTTCTCTTCATCATCGTCTGGCAAGAGCAACTGTTTACCGGTACAAGTCCTGTACTTGTCAAGGTACCGTGAATTACAGGCTCCTGTCCCCCCCTTTGCTCCCAGCCAAAACAAACCACCGCCAGCCAGCCTGTGTTCGGAGGTGGCCCGAGAGGCTGGGGTTGGTTTGTTTTGGCTGGGAGCAAAGGGGGGGGACAGGAGCCTGTAATTTACGGTAAGCCGAAATTCCACGCGTCTCTGCGGAAGTGCTGGGCCAGAAGAAACGAGGAGGTGGGTTTGTTTGGTGGCTAGCAAATTGTGCCCCGTTCGCTGTCGGCACGCGTGCCCCGAGTCCCCGAGAAAGCTACCGATCCCAGGGTACGGCCACGGAACGTAGGAGAAACTCGAAGGCCCAGAGATCCGGGACCAGGCGGCGATCCGTGGGGTGTCGGGCGGCGGTGTTCCGGGAGGGGAAGAGCCGAGGGAAACTGGGACCCGTTTTTCTTTCGACGCTTCCCGGTGGGACGCGCGTCCAACCAGCCGTCTGACCTCTTGGCCCTTGGGCCCCTTCCCTTCGCCCTCTTCCCGACCTGCCACCGGATCCTGGTTCCCCCCATATCTACTGTACCAGCACACACGCGACCGGGTCTTTCCCCCGCTTGTGGCCGGTACTCGACCAAAGAGGGAGACGAGTACAAGGAACCTCGCACCCGCCCATCTCTGCCTGTACCCTTCCACACATTCAAGCATCTTCGCCCCACCGTCCCACGCTCAACCTCACCGCGCCATGTCGTCCTTGGGACCCCACTCCCATCACGAGCACCAGCAGGACCAGGTCGCGAACGGCAACGCCGGCGCCGTTGGGGTCGTCGGGCAACCGGCTTCCTCCATCACCACCGCCCGCCAAGGTCAGGGCCAGGGTGGTCCTCCTTCTGCTGCTGCTCCCTTGTCCGGAGGCAGCGGTACCGGCGCAGCGGCCGCGGACAGCAACCCGTACCAGTTTATCACGTTGAACCAGAGTCCGCGACAACGCACGAGCAGGTGAATTGCCTCATTCCTACGCGCTGGCGTAGCCGGTCGCGAATCTAATCACAGCCTGGAACTCTCGTCATGTCCTACGTCGCTCGTTCTGCAGGAACTATGTCCTCAAGCTGCGTCAGCAACCGAAGCATTCGCGCATGTGCGGGTTCGGAGAAAAGGTCGACCGAAGGCCTCTCGATCCACCGCCCATCATCGTGAGTGTGTCCACACTTTCTGTCGCACTTGTTGGCCCTCTCGCAACGCGTTCGTGGAATGATACCGCGCTCGCCGCGCCACGCGAATCTTCAATCATAAGAGTACTAAATCTGTATGCATTCTCTTACACAGCAACTCGAGATTAAAAACACGTCATTCGCGGACGAGAAGTGAGTCCCGAGCGTGGAATCCGCGCTTCGATGTAGTCGTCAAACTTCTCACGCAAAGCATTTTTCCGCACCCAGCTCGTACCTATACAACCCATACTACTTCATGTACGCGTCGCTGATCGCTCCGGAGAGTGAAGAGGAGCTGCACCTGCTGCGCGACGGGAAGACGCGCTCGACCACGGGTTCCATCGTCTCGTCATTGTACCGACTGAAGGACCTCGACAACAAGGATGGCGCCTTCTTCGTATTTCCTGACCTGTCAGTGCGCATGGAAGGCACATACCGTCTCAAGGTAAGAGCAGGTCATCCTAAGATCGCCTGTTAGTTGCTGCAATTACTCTTGTGCTCACGTTTCCTTCCGTTCAACTTCTTTCTGTCCGCTAGTTTTCACTCTTCGAGATCATCAACACAGAAATCTATCATTGCACGTCCATCTGTTCCGATATCTTCAACGTTTATCCAGCAAAGAAGTTTCCGGGCATGGAAGGTAGGCATCTGCTTGAGTTCACGGTAACGATCCCGAAAAGAAGTGATTTCTAAAAGCCCATATACTTGTAGAATCAACTTTCCTATCGAGGACTTTTGCAGAGCAAGGTCTCAAGATACGCATTCGCAAGGAGCTTCGCATGCGAAAGTAGGACGCTGCTAGAAATCCCATTACACGTCAACCTCATTCACTAACGCATAAGGTCCATTCGTGCGTAACTTTAGAGGTCGCGGAAAGAAAGGAAACAACGACGGAGATGACAGCGGAGATGGTGGAAAGAAGCGTAGCCGCAAGAAGAGCCGACGAGGGAGTGCTGGAAGCGACAACGGATCCGAGTCTGGATATTCCGATGAGGGTAGACCAGATTCCGCGCAAAGGCGACGCACAGGCAAGAGCGGGTCTTCGGTAAGAGCATCACATATCAGGGTGTTTCCTACTACTACCTCAGCGCTGACGCTTGATCCTTTTGTAGAAGGACCACGACAAGAGCGGCCACTCGCAGGGATATCCTGGCTACGACCGTTTCGATCCATCAAGGCCGATGGGCCATCCAGACCCTCGGCACTACGGCCATATGGGACATGAACATCAGTATCCACACTATGGTCCGATGGGCATGCCGGCAAAAGGATGGCATGGGCACGGTGACCCATATCAGGGCGGTATGCCGCCCCATGGTTATCCTCCGATGCACTATGACTCAAACGCACCTCCCTATCCCCCGCCTACGCCCGCCGGGACTACTGGTGGTCCTCCCGGATCTGAGCAAGATGGTGGCGCGTATCCTCTCGGTTACAACCCTAACCAACGTCCAGGATATCCCCCTCACATGTACGGCGGTCGTGAGCTCGATGGTCAGATGATGGACTGGCACCACCGAGACTATCGCCACCCAGGATACGGGCCGCCTCCCGGTCCTTACATGGGGAGCGGTGGTCACTACGAAGACCCAAATGCGAGACCGCCGGCTCCACCCGCTGGCTCAGGGCAGCCTTCGGGCGAGCATGCGAGTATGCCCCCTCCAGGTGCCTCGAACCCTTACTACGGTCATCATCCGGGTGGTCCCCCGAAGCATGGTGATTTCAAACCTGAACCTGGACATGGGCCAAAGTACCCGCCGCCGCCCAGCTACGGCTACAATCCCAGGTTCCATGTCCCAGGTCCTCACGTGCCGAGTGGGAGCAGCGGAGCGGATCCATCAGCTGGTCGACCCCCTCCTCCTCCCTCCCAGCATCCCGGCCCTCATGGAGAACATGGAGCTCACGGCATGGAAAAGTCCTACGGTGGACCGCCTCCTCATGGGTACATCCCGCATCAGGGCTATTACCCGCCTTACCCGCCTCCGAGCATGGGTCCCGGCGGAATCCCATACTACCCGCCAAATCTGGTGGGACCTCCCGGAGGCAGCGGGGCCACACCAAGCGACCCTTCGGGAGCCACTCAGCGTGCTCCCGGTCACAATACCCCAAAGCCCGCGGGCCAGGACGAAGGGCAGCCCGGAAACTACGTGAGTCACTCTTCCTCAGGGACACCTTGAAATCTTCCTTTTCTGACAGTTGTCTTTGTTTTAGTTGCAGGGACCTTCGCTCGGCGGGCCTCCCCAAACTCCTCAGTCGAGTCAACAGGTGCTCCCCGGAGGAAGCGCGAGCGGGCCGGCGCAGTCCATCGCGTCTCCTTCGCAGCAGTCTCAGCAAGGACAGCAGACAGTGCCGTCTCCCGGTGGTGGAACCGGGCCAGCTTCCCTGCAAGGTTCCTCACAGCAACAGCCGCCTTCCACGACCTCTTCAACGAGCCTCCCGGCCGCTCGAGGATTGGACGGAGGATGGATGTAAAATATCGGCGTTCTCAGAGCCCTCCATCCCCTTCTTCCCCCAAGAGACCTAATCAGATCAAGACCAACTAAAGAGAGCGAGAGGAAATTTTCACAGAGAGCTTCTCTCTTGTGTCATCACCCTCATCCAGTCTTTTGGGCATACCCGTCCGTGTGCGACTGCACTTGTACTATTTCTTCCAGAAAAAATAAAGGGATTTTGCGAACAAACGTCGTCAATGTGGGCACTGAGCCGAGACCAAAAACGAAACCGAGGTGATGGGGTGCATCATGCATGACGTGCTTTACTATGATAATACGAACAGATTTCGCCGCCGCATCGGCGGTCTTTCACTTACGAAGACGCCTCAGGGAGAACAAGACACGTATGAAAATAAGCAATAGACAAATGGCGGTAGCCAAATACCAAGACAGGTTGCCTTCATCTGGACGTTGACGGAGGCGCGCTGTCCGTCTCCGATGGCTCAGTTGCGGCAGGAACAGGAGGCGGAGCGTCCGCTTCGCTCACTTGAGGCTCCTGGTCCTTGTCGACTGCCGCCTCAGATCCCTCGGGAACCTCAACGGCAGCACTAACGTTAGCTTCGGCATCCGCAGGTGGTTGCTGTTGCTGTTGCTGCTGGTCCTGCTGGTAGTAGGCAGCTGCGTCTCCTGCAGGATACTGCTCCGGGTGTTGCGCGTAGTAGGCCTGCAGGAGAAAGCCACGGTTGGTTACGTGCAAAACCGCGTGACCCTCCATAGGTGGCACCTTACCTGGCATTGCGCGTAATAAGCAGCCCAAGCGGCTTCATCGTACTGCTGCCCACCAGCGGCCGCACCGGCGGCGTCATAACCGCTGTGGGGTTGCTGCTGATGTTGAGGCTGTTGATACTGCTGGTTTTGGTAGCCCGATTGCTGTTGTCCGCCGTATCCGCCGTATCCTCCGCCACCACCGCCATAGCCGCCTTGGTGGCCCCCGTAACCTCCACCCCCTCCGCCATGACCAAAGTCACGTCTGGACTCGACCCGTTCCATCACCATTTCCTTGGCGCGTTCAATGTTCTGCGCGGGGCCGGAAATGGTGACCGTACGGTTGCCCTCTTGGTCTGGCGTCGAATCGATTTTAATTCTGACGTCACACTGTTGCTGGATGGATTTGACAATCTCGCCGCCTTTGCCGATAACCAAACCAACCTAGCAGCAGATGAAAGCCTTACTTAGCCCAAAACGAATCGTCAGCAGTACTTGCGTCATGCGTTTACTTACTCTCTCCGTGTGGACCTTGATCACCTCGACCGGGTTCATGCCCATTCCCATGCCCATTCCTGGTCCACCCATACCTCCACCCATTCCCATGCCTCCCATCCCCATGCCACCTCCCATCGGCTGAAACCGAGAAGCAAGGATTAGTTAGTCCAGACCACTACTTTGTACAGGCGGAGATACGTACCCCGCGACCAGGAGGCGGCGCATTGACGAGCTCGTCGATCAGGTTTCGGGCCATGTCGATTGATCCCGGGCCGCCCGAAATCTGAAGGGTTCTCATGCCGGACTGTTGGTCTTGTGGCCCTTCGGGAACTACCGTGATACGCGCTCCGCTGCGATCCTGTAGAGAGTTGATGGTTTCGCCTCCGCGTCCAATAACGAGCCCGACTGAACAAAAAGAAACAGAGGGATCGGCATTTTGACGTGTCTTTCTGAATTAACGACATGTGCCCCTACCTTTATGTCCGGGGATCGACATGTTCTCCCCCTGCTGAGCGTTGTTGTTGAACGAAGGTGGCCCGTAAGAGGATGGTGACGGTCCAGGACCGGCACTTCGAGGTCCGCCGATTGGTGTATTGATCTGCTCCTGAATCATGCGCTTAGCTTCCGCAACGTCTTCTCGTGCGCCCGTGATGGTGGTACGACGATCGAGCTCGCCTCCATTAGCTACGGACAAAGGTTGAGCACAGAGCCAGCGAAGAATTCGAAAAGGTGGGCCCTCCCCCGTCATACCGGGGGTGAATTGCACTTTTACGTTGCAGGTGTTTTCGATACGCTTCATGTTTTCGCCAGCACGTCCGATGATGAGACCGACCTAGAACAAAAAAAACCGAAGCATACGCGCATCCGGTGCGGGGTCATGGCCTGAACGCGCACGCCCCCCACCCACCGTGCTCTGCCCGAACACCTCTCCACACGATCTCACGCATAGCGAGGGGCTGGGGGCACGATGCACGATGCTAGGAAGGGTAACACTTACGTATGCGTTGGGCACCGACATCTCTTCGCTGGTCTGGCCAGGCCGACCGCTGGGTCCACCCTGATCGTACTGCGACATGCCTCCCGACGAGGGAGCGTCCGAGTGTCCGAGGCCAAAGCGCGGACGTCCTCCCGCTCCTCCTCCTCCTCCCGCTCCCGCTCCTCCTCCAGGGCCGTAGTGGTCGGATCGATCGTTGTCGGGGGCGGGACGTTTGGATTCGGGCTGAAAGTCTTCGCGCCTGTAGCCGGAAGACGGTGGTCGGTACTCATCGACCTCAGAGTGCGATCTTTTGCCGGGGTTGCTCACGGAAGGGTTGGCGGTAAAGTCGTCCGGAATCTCGGCTGTTGAAGGAATTCCAGCATTTTAGTGAGGTCGCTCCTTTGCTAGCTGGGCCGAAGGGGATCTCCCGCAATTTACATAGTGCGCTGAGCTTTGCGGCTATTGCCTTTGCGCGTTCCACTGCGTCTTTGAAAGCATCGACCTGAACGGGAAAAACAGCACTCGTTAGCATGATCTTGGGTTGCTTCGGGTGCAGGTGGTCCCGGGAGTTCCGGGACCAAAGCCTCGGCTGGAGACAGTGGAACCTACCTGACCTGCTCCGGCAGGGGCCCCTCCTTCCGCCGAGGACAGCGAGTCCGGAGGCTTCTCGGCGTTGTAGGTCATGTTGGAAGCTTTCGGTTGTATGAGTGGGAAGAAGGAGTTGCCCTTGAGGTTGTGTCGTAGGATGTCCCTGGGACCTCTGGTGGGTGGTAGGTGGGTGCTGTGTATAGAAAACCTGACTGTAAGGAAATGAACCCGTGGCAGGTGGCAGGTCTCTTCCTTTATCCAAACAAGGGGTCTGGATCAAATCGAAAGGGAGGTGAGGTAAGCCAGATCTCCGCCTTCAACCTCTCCACAGGTCTTACAGTGCACATGTACATGTACCATGTAGGTACCTAGGTACCCTGCGCTTTTGCTCGCTAGGTTCCTTCCGTTTCCTCCGCTTCCCTTCTCCCGGCTCCCTCAGACACCGAGGTTCGCCATTCTTCACCTTCGATTCTCAATGGTGTACTTTCCAAAGCTTACCGGTGTTCCCAGGACACCAGGCATGGGGAACAACACCATGCCTTGCATATGGGGCGACTTCTCAAACACCATGGTAGTACTGGTTTCTTATTGACGAAACTTGCTATACATGTACTGGCACGGGGACTTTATTTTCCCTTCTCTCTGCTCTGGCTCCCCGGTCCTTCTCGGACGAATATCAACAACCGGCGTGTCACTCAACTTTTCATCGACATCAACGACCTCAGAATGGCGTCGTGTTCCTGGACGGGCGCGGGCCACGACAAATGCGCAATCGTAGACAATCGCTGGGGTGATTTCATTGGCTTGGTGAGTGTACGGACGGAAGCCACCACGAGAACTCCGCAGCTGAAGACTTCCTTTTTCGACGGATCTGCATGGAGCACAAATCCCCCTGACGCTTATTCTCTTTTCACTTTCTTCTGCACCTTTCCCGTTCTGGCACAAACAGCACGTCGTGGCGCTTACATGCATCGCATTGACAGTCTCGGGATCGCTGTTCGTACTGACGTCGGCCGTCAAAGCTGGTCGATACGAAACGTTCTCCGACCGGCTGTGAGTATCACTCCCAGTAATGCTAGACTCGACGTTCTGGGGTTCTGCTGATGAATGTCACTGTAGTCCTTTGTACAGATGCTTGGCCGACCTGATGTTCGCTGCCGTGCATTCGATAGATCATTCGGTGCTTCTCGGCTTACAGCGCTACCCTAGCGAGAGCGTCGGGAAACTGTTGAGCTCGCTTGTCCTGATCTTTGTCTCGTATCAGGTAGCCATGTCCGTCGCTTTCATCCTCATGGGATTGTCGTGCAAACTCTCCCATTTTAGATGCTGGTAACGACCGTGTTATCAGTACAGTCCTGGTTGCGAGTCATCTTTGACTGGTCACTGCCTCTAGGAGCTTATGAGTACAGGTAAGAAATCAGCATAAAGCGCAAACCTCGAATGGGGTCTAACCTTGTACTGGGCCACCTAGGCTTCACATCTTTGCCTTTTGCCCACCGCTCTTGATTTTTGGCATAGGAAATGGTGTCAATGCGCTGGGTCCATTCTACTACTTGTAAGAGTCAGAAGCTCAAAGAATATCCCCTCTTCCTTTCTGTTTAATTATGGTTTTGCTTTTAGCCAAGGCTTGAATGCGAACAGCCATACCGGCATGATTTACGGCTGGTTCGTAGTGTGTTTCTTTGCAGCCATTCTCTCAGTGGTAATCGGGACTTCGTACATGACCATCCACCGAGTGAATGATCTGGCCTTCCATAATCCCAACGGAAAGGGCATGGGGAAGCAATCCGATCAGATCGCGCGGGCGGTAAGCCATCTGAAGGGGCAACCGTCTTGTGTAAATTGCCAATACAAGCTATGTCCTTCGATAGGTGAACCGATTGAACAGCTTCATGATAGCCGCGTGCCTACAATGGATCCCATGTGCCATGTTAATCGGCGCCACTACCTGCTTCGAACAAACGCATAACGTCGGATGGCGATACTTTCTGCAGTACTTCGGCATCATCGGTATGCTTTCTTGTTCGTTCTGCGTCCACTTCTCCACTTATTCCGATGCTTCTTTCACCGGTATCCAGGTGCGAACTGCGGCGGTGTATTCAATTCGATAGCATACCTGTACAACGACCGTCGCTTCGCCCGATCCAATGCCAGCAACCAAGGCACAAAGAACGTGACGGCGGCAACCAACTCCCGCGATACCTCCTCACGAAAGGGCGGGAAGTCTAGCAGCGCGTTGGGATCCGCTACGTCGTCTCAGACGGGTCAGGCAGTGCCCGGAACCGCTAGCGCGGCAACCACTGTGATGACGACGGGACCTTCTGCGAGGATGGGCGTCACAAAGGCATCGGCTCCGCTGGACATGCCGGTCTAGATTCGAGGCGGGCAACTCTGCATATGCTGGTTGTGAACCACTTCACAATCTTACCTCAATTGGGCAACTTTTGAAATCATTTTTTGGATTTGGCCATTACTGTACTGCCATCTTTAATTTCTCTGAAGTAATCTTTGGCAGAACAGATACACTATCGGAGCCGCTAGTCTCCTCGCAAACAAAACTTGTCATAGATCTATAAACCTCTGCTGATTGTGTTGAGCAGACATTAACCGCCTGCATTATCAATCCTTTCAACCTGTCTCTTTCCTCGGAAGAACTGATTGGAAGCAGTTAGTAATTCGAGTCCCACCAACGGCAAGGTCTCATATCCGTACCTTAGCTACCTCAGCCACGCACTGTCCAAAGTGATGCGCATCTACGACCCCTTTGTCAGTGATCCAACCAGGCAGCTTCTTCCGTATCCGCGATGTCCCATATCGCTGATCAAGGAGTACGATGGCCGCATAATCATCCTTGTGGCGGATGGCTCGTCCTAGTGACCCGCATCAGTCAGGTTGCATCATGCTTCCCAAGTCTTCAGAGCTCTCGCAATGCTTCCTACGCACCGATGGACTGGTTGACCGCCTTCATGCAGATGTTCTCGTAATACTCGTTGGAGAGGTTTGCCGTAGATATCCCCGGCGTCTTCAGAGCGGCACGGGCTTGCACGTATTTGAGCTTTTCCTGTAGTTCGACAGATCGCATATTGGGGAAGGGAAGGCCGACTACAATCACAAGACTAAGTAGATAGAGTGAATATCGTATATGCACCAAATGCTCTTACCCCAAATGCTCTTACCGGCCCATATCATCTGCAAAGCTGAAGGAAACATGAGATTAGGATCGATTGAAGAGCACTTGTCCAATAACTCTTGGGAATCCCACTTGATCCCCTCGCTCATCTTCCCGCCTATGACAGCGAGCAATATGGCTCCTGTTTTTGTAGCCTATGATCAACCGTCATTGCTCAGCTTTCCGGTCGCTTATGCCTTTCCAAGTCCGTCGTGTTCATTTGCCTACCCCGATTTGTTTTGCATCTTCAATGCATTGATCGTACTCGACGAGCGTGGCATCAACAGCACTAGCCGACCTCGGCTCTTTGAACACCTGCCAACGCAAATTTCAGCGTTCCCATCAGCCCCAAATGAACTCGCCATAGTAGAGCTGACCTGCTTCTTGTCGCTGATCCTCCGTAAAGTCGAGCCGGTACTCCAATGCGCATGCACCTTCTCCAGGTAATCGTACGACCCGAAGAAGCACACCACGCCACCTGGTACCACGTTGCAGAGGTTGGCGACTGCCGATCCGAGGTCGTCCATCTTTCGATACGAGGAGTTGAGAACGGACACCAAAATGCCGAACGTCGGTTGAAGTGTGCACTCTTACCAACGCAATGTCTCCTCGACTGTCGTACTTGAACTCGAAGGCTCGTCGGGATGGACCAGCAGCGACCGATACTGTGAGTAAAGAGGTTGCAGGTACCACATGGCCGCAGGAGAAGTGAGACAGGCGATCTACAGGAAGATATGGGAACAACTGGAGCGTCGAAAGGGGTAAGAATGAGTGCCCAAGTGAAGGCCGCTCCAAAACCCATGGTCTTACTTCGTCGACGATATCCACCAACTGTGTCGATAACGCAAATGGGGTCAGAACAGCCCGAGCCGCAAGTCTGTTACTTCGCGCACGCACCGGACCCATGGTACCGCCGGCAAGCACGACTGCTCGGGCTTCGTCCACGATCTGGCGGAATGCATTCGCGGGATTAAGTAAAAGATACTTCAGGGAAGAACTGGCCGGTTTGTCCGCTGTCCAGGAATGACACAAAGTGAGAAATCTAGGGACATCAGATCCTCCGAGGAGAACGGCGTCCCACCTGAGATTGTGACAACTACGCGGCCCTCCAGATCCGCGTTCGTGAGTGAGGACAAGAATGCTTCGACACACTGTATAGCTGACACATGGGTCGACTGGGATTCCGCTTGATGTTCGACGGTTGATTAGTCGATTCCTTTGCTTGATCTAAAAAGCCATGAACGATACCTGCTGCTTCCTCTGCGTTGTTTTGTTCGACTTTCTGCACAAACCCTTGCAGCTGGCAGCATTTCCGATTAGCAGGCTACACAGGAGCTGGCCCATAAAAAACAGCTACCTTCTGTCCCAATCGACTTTCCGATAGATAGCGACCGATTTTAAACAAGCTAAAACTCATGTCGGTATCTGTTTAGCCATGCCCATTCTGCAAGGGTTGACCTACTTAATGTTATCAATGTTGAGCTCATGCACAAAGTTGTTGACCATTTTGATTGATGCTGAAAGCTCAAAGTGCATGTCAGCATTGAAATACCTTGGAGAAATCTGGAGAACATTTACCATCGGACTTCGACGTCCCAGTAAGCGATTTCTTCAAGGCTTTGATGAGGATGAGGATCTGGCGGATATAGATAATGTTCTTCCCTTTCAATCTCTTTTGATAGCGTTTGAGATATGCTTCTAGCTGTTCGGCGCCTCGTTCGAGCTATTCAAAACAGTGAATGAGCTGTAATTCTCGCCAAGAATGAGCGTAGTGCACTAACCTCGCCGAGTGATAATGAAACGGAGTAGATGGAGGTTATAGCATCCACCAGATTATGTGCCTCGTCTTTAAATTCCAAGCGGCAGAAGTACGTTAGGGATTATGATGCCTCGTGCTGTTGCAAGCCAACATGCAAACCTATTATCACAATGTTGCCCTTCAGTTGAATCCCATAGGAGTCTCGGGCGGATCTTTGCAGCAAGGTGGCATAGGGTAAAGTAACGACCTGGTGCCAAGAAGAAGTTTAGCTTAACTGTGCGACATACAAGATGAGGGTGTCTACCTGAGAAGGTTGGATTGCATGTCTCGCTCCATAGTATGGGCAGGTGCGGTGCCTTCTACCCAGATCGACAATGTCCTCGATATCCTTGACGGAGACATGCAGTTGATCGCTGAAAAGCTCCTTTGTATTTGGATCTTTAGCGAGGTATTCGCAACCTCCCTTTGCATCCTTTGTTGCTGACAGACACGAGACGTCGGCGGCTCATTCACTCAGCTTTGGCATGCAGTGCAGTCTCAAACTCTACCTTTCATGAGATCCAAGCACCGGTCATTGATCCTTGGCAAAGACTTCAGCCTCGTAACACTTTCGTTGATGCACATGGACTGCCGAGAGCCAAGAGAGACAGACTTGATGTCCAAGTACGCCGTTTTCTGTATCTCGTGGACAAACTGGCTAATCTGCGAGTGTGTGCGACTGCAGTAGATGACCTTCAACTCATCCGGTGCCGCTTCCTCGAGAGCAGAGGAGTCTCCGGAGGGTAAATCACTGAGTAGAAATCGTTATGACATTGTATTTGAGACAAAACCTATTATGGACACATGCTATAATAGTATGAACATACAATTTAGGGTCAAGTATCTTCTCGGAATCACTTTCAAATTCAACAACGATATGCTCGTCGTCAGAGCTATCCCTGGCATCCTCGGTTGTTGCCCGAGTTTTCTGATAATACGTGCACCGTCGATATCAGCTCATCCCAGACTCTTCACTCCAGTTCCAGCGACGCAAGCACCCACAGCACGCTTCGCGTTTCGTTCCCCGCTGTCCCAATGTTGGCTCGCCCGCAATTCAATCAGACGTTCTGCTCGCTTGCGCTTCTTCTCCTTTTCCTCCTCGAGAGCACCTAGCGCCTCAGCCTGTGCAAATTCTTTGACCCAGTCGGGTTCTATTATAAAGCCATCTAAGCACCAAGCACGGCCAAGGAAGCTACGTATCCTCAACATCATAGCTTCATACCGTCGTCTCCCACCCGAGCGTCGGACGCTTGGAGTTCTTCGACATTTTGCACTTCCGAACGGGCTCCGTAGTCGAGCAGCCAGCGAAAACTTCCGCAGATAAGAGACAGAGACTTGCCCTGTCGTTCGGTCCGTCAGAAAACGCAATTTTCGAAACCTGGTGGCCTGACGACGAGCAGGGCCACAACTATGCCCTCGATCGTACCGTGCCGGTCGGGCTTTCCATAACCAGGACCTTGTTGTGTTCGATTCCCGCGTATAGAACCTCCATGAACTGAGTCTGAATGGACCATGGTTCGAAAGGAAACAGGAACCTTGTATGCTCTAGGGGAACCTTTCTTGACATTGCTGCATACGGGTACCGGTATCCCGCCGGTGTGTCGCTCAAAGGCTGCTTTTGCAAACAATTCGGATGCTACCGGTAACGTCTAGCGGACTGGACTGTGCTCTGAGACTTGCGATGGGCATGAGTGAGTCATGCGAGACCTCCGTGCCCACCCTCCGTGGCCGCCTCACATGCGTCATGCACGCTTTCCTCCCTCTCTTCCTCTCTTCCTCTCTCCCTCTCTCCCTCTCTCCCTCTCGCAATTCCCCCCGTCTCACCCCCTGTGTTCGTTCATCGTTCCACGCAATACACTCACACACTCTGCTACAGGATCGGTTCCATATAGTCGCATCAGGCAATCATGGCATCTGCACGCAAATCCGTAAAGGCCCAAAAGGTCCCAGCCTTCGACCCAACAGAGGGTGTGAGCCCCGCAACAGAGAAGGGACGTCACTTTAACATGCTCCGAGAGTTCGTCCTGGCCGACGCAGTCACCCTCTGCAACTCTGCGTAAGCGAGCATCACACACACACGAGGAAACGGAGAGTCTCGATCTATTATTCTAACCGCCCATGGGGCATCTCCAGATCTGGATCGACTTCCATCTTCGCTTCCTTGAAGTACGTCACGACCGGCAACCCGTGGTTCTTGTACGCTGCCATCCTCCTACTTCCAGCGGCCCTTCTTTTCGACATCTTCGATGGGTAAGGAGCAAATGGATCCGAGCACCTGACCGACTCTTCAAGACGCCCAGCTCACACCAAGATTAACCTGCAAAGCCGTATCGCACGTTGGTCAAACTCTTCCTCGCCCATGGGGCGCGAACTCGATTCACTTGCCGATGTCATCAGCTTTGGCGTAGCCCCAGCAGTTCTTGGGTACGTCGGAGACTGTTCATAGACCTTGCACGACCATTGTTCCTTATCAGCTCATTCGTTTTCTCTTTCCATATCCAGCTTCGCGATCGGGCTGCAGGGCTTGTTCGATGTGATCATTCTACTCTACTTTGTCAACTGCGGAGTGTCTCGTCTGGCGCGATACAACGTTACCGCCGAGACTCATGCCGATGCCACCGGCAAAGTGAACTTTTTCGAAGGAACGCCCATCCCATCGACGGTGAGACTGGCCTGTTTGCATGCGGTGTATCGTACGATTTGCTCAACGGCATTTATCGTCAGGTTGCGATCGCCATTGGAATCTTGTACTTGATCAACTCTGGACAATACGGAGACGAGCTGGTGAGGATCATGTGCAATGTATTGACAGAAACGCACAAAACGCGATTTCTCATCATGCTCTCTTTACAGCTTCCCGGGGGAAAGCTGGTGCTGGCAGGATGGACTCTCCACGTAAGCTCCCACCGCAAGTGCCAGGGCCTTGATGTCAAAACTCACTCATTTGTCATTCAGCCGTTCGTCTTGATCTACGCACTCAGTGGTTCCCTGATGATCAGCCGAACCGTCCGCATCCCCAAGCCTTGAACACGAAAGCATCACCCGCGTCCTTTCCACCGATCAGCATCCATTCTCTCATCATCTTCTTTTCTCTGGGCCGTTCAATACTTGCGCTCTTACCTCAATAACGATAGCGTTGCATGTGTGAAAACCAGTCATCCGACTTCACGAGATAAAATTTCACGAGATGTATATGGACCTCGGGCGCTATATACACCGTGGCGGACTGGTGAACCCGTACAGCTAGTTCTCCGGGCACTGTGACATGCAGGGAACCCTGACGTGACTGTGCCACCCTGATCTTGCCATGATGTTTTGAGCATCAGGTCCACGGACAGTAGTTGAGCTACCGGTAAAAGGACCAGCGCAGAAGCATACGGCTACTGGATCCGTCAGGGCACCTTCCACAGCAAGTAGGTATATGTCCGTATGTGACAGAGTTCTTGCTTGCGTCCGTCTCCACCAGAAACGAGTTGTTCTGACATCACTTTCCAGGTCGTTCCTCTCATGTTCCCACTCAAAAGATCAGCCGCCTGCATGGCAAGGCAGATACCGAAAGCAACGCCGGCCGGCGTTCGGGCGCCTTCCGTCGCAACAGTCACTCGACAATGTTGTTCCAATTATTCCCGCAGCCCACGTCGAGTCCGTGCTCATTCCACCGCGGCCGGAAAGTACCCTCCAAACAGCAGCGATCCAAGCATAGACTACGATGTCCGGTTACGGGAGGACGAAAGCACGAAGGGTCGTGCGGCGCCGGAGGAGGAACAGTGAGGATTCTGCTGAATGTCACGGACGGCCTCGTCGTGCTTTTTTCTGATCGTTCCACCGATCTTTCAGCGATACGAGGACGCGCCTGGCCGAAGCAGCTCTTCTCCATGTACCCACCAAAGGATGGACGGTCCAGGCGTTGGGTGCCGGTGCCATGGATCTTGGATATCCGTCCGTCCTACATGGGCTCTTCCCGAATGGCGGTCGGGACCTGATTGCCTACTTTATGGAAAAGTCCAGGAGGGAAATGAGGGTTGAGATGGAGAAGCTGGACCTCGAGAGGTAGCCTCCTTTGCACGGGTCCGTGATGTGATCTGTTTCGAGTGATCTAACGCTTGTGCCTCTTCATTAGCATGCGGATAACCGCAAAGATTCGAAAGGCGGTGGAGCTGCGGCTAAAGCTAACTGCACCCTACATCAACAAATGGCCAGAGGTACACAGCCCAATTACCCATGGTCGGTCTGATTGTCGTAAGGTGTGGCTGAAGGACAAACGTATCCTTTCAGGCGCTGGCGATAATGGCACAACCGCAGAACGTCCCAACGTCACTCCAGCATCTCGGCGAACTCGTCGACGACATGTGGTTCCTTGCAGGAGACCGGTCTTCAGACGTGAGAAAGACAACTCTGCCGTCAGTACCGACTCGTTGTCAGTTCCCTCATTCCTTTCTTCTTTTCCGTTACAGCTCAACTGGTACAGCAAGCGAACACTTCTTGCCGGCGTCTACACCTCGACGGAACTGTACATGACGCAGGACAGGTCTCCCGATTTCGTCGAAACGTTCAAGTTTCTCGACAGGCGACTGCAGGACGTGGGCGTCATCGGAAAGACCACGGCGCAGGTCACGAGCTTCATGCAGTTTGGACTACGGAGCGCCGTAGGGGTTCTGAACTCGGTATGGAAAAAACGCGTATTGTCGCTACCATGCAATGAGCCAGATTCACTGACGGTCGTAATTTCATCCCTCAAAACAGTTTGGACACAAGACGCCATTTGATCGGACTTAAAGGAAACCGTTTTCATTGCATTGATACTGATAAAACAAAATCGAAGGACAAAGACGGAAACAAACCGAATATCCCCTGGAGTGTAGATATCTAGTTGGGGTTTAATTCGCGAAGCATGGACGCCCGCCGAACAGTGACCTGACCCTGGACCGCAGAAAGCTTTTCAATGGACAAGCTATGCGTGGTCAGATCAAAATGCTCGCCAGACTCAAGGCTACGATTTGTATGCTCCAAACTTTGGTCAACAGCTCTACGCCTTCAAGTCTGGCATGTGTTTTCTTCTCGCGATCTTCCCAATCATGTTACAACCTATGAGCCTACAGTCGAGCGTAGAAAGTATTTGGACTGTCACAAGAAGTTGTTGCTATCCCACACCGCCAAAATCTAGAAATCGTGCCTGCAGAAAGACCCGCCTGCTGGCGTTACGGAGCCCCTCGAAGGCTCGCTCCGTTGTGAGGAGGGCCCGATCGTTCGCCTCGCGAAAAGAATGGGCACGAGTAATACCGGTACTATTCCAAAACATCTCTCCTCCAGGGTGTTTTTGTCGGCGGTCAGTCACAATCGTCTCGAGCATATGTTCGTAACTTCCTTTCGTACGTACACGTAGCACGATCAGCGAGGCCTAGTTTTCATAGTCCAGTGGGGGATGGGATGGGGG
>JADGJA010000256.1:0-27356 GCA_027596035.1 Thoreauomyces humboldtii
CCCCTCCCGTACTCGCACCCCCGCCTCCCTTGCTGAAAGTAACTCCTCGTGAGGTAAAACCGATCCCGATCGACAATCGGGCCGCCATCATCCAGGAACTGAGCCAGGTCCAGAGGAGGGCCCTCGATCTCGTTATGACGTACGTTTGGTTCCACTCGAAGACCTTTCATGTCCCCTGACTCTTCTTCTCGTAACACTTTCAGGCCGCGCAGCAAGTACCGCATCATGAAGGAAGCGGAGAAGTTGGAAGGGCGGCGACCCCGTCCCTCTCTGCTTTCTGGCGAAGTGGACATCAAGAAATTGTAAGCTCTTCTTGCGCTCCTTCTCCGGTAGTGATCCCTTGACTCATCTCGAATTTAGCGCAATCTCGCAGGCTGCTGACGCGGCCGAAAAACCTTCATTCGAAACGCTGAAAGACAAGTTCAACCAAGCCTATTGAAGAACTGCTTTCCCCGTAGTGATTTAGTCTAGTGGTTAGTCCGTAAGTCCTGATCCAAGTCCTGATCAACTCCTCCTGTAAATATTGACGAAGAGGCGCCAGATGGCTTGGAGTCTCAACTGCTTTCAGTACATGACGGGCCGGATGGGAGAACTCGCATAAGATGAGATACCCACCGTCTGCGTGGGACTAATGCAACGGGCAATGTGGTCAAAAATACTGGAGGTCTTTATGAAACTACGTTCGGGTGGACCAGAGATTCCAGAGCGCCAGAGATTCCATCGCGCCTGTTTCTCGGCAGTTTCTTACTGCCGCACCTACATTCTCTAGTAGGCAAGTTCCGTAGATGCCTCAATTACATTCTCGGTACGGAATCGTGTCGAACTCGCGTGCGAGAATAGGGCTGCCTGTTTAACTTTCGTCATTGTCCCAAAATTGGCTACTCGCTACCTCATATGCAAAGAGTCCGAGGGCGGAAGGTGGCATGACCCGAACCAGCTGAGGCATAATGCCAGAGTAAAATGGTCTCACACCTTTCTGCCTTGCGACCTCCCACACCTCTTTCCACTGGAACCGAGCGCCGTTGACCGTCCCGCCTGTGTTGGCATTGTGAAAGCCGTCCTCGTAGATCGGTGCGGCGGCTTGCGCGGCGACTTTCACCATCTGCGGGTTCCGCGAGATGTCGGATGCAGAAGAGGACGCGAGAACGGATGGAATGTTGTCGATTGGGTATATGACCGCTTGATACCCCATCCCAGCGATCCCCCCACTGAGAATGACCGCGGTAGCATTGGCTATCACGAGACCAACAGAGCGTCGTGGTGGCAGTTCGTTCGTTGACCCAACTATCGTTTTCGTCGATGGTTCTTTGAGATTCCATACGTCCGCAACGGCTCCCTTCGCGTGCTTCCGGATGTTCTCAAACAGAAAGAAGAAGGTCCCGAAGCCAAGCGCGTCTTTTGCGCCAAGGTGCCCGATTCCGACGTACAGCTTTCGAGTCTTCTGCCACAGAGTCTTGTCGTCCTTCAAGGCGTTCCGACATGTCCGGCGTGTGAAGCGCAACATCCCATCGTGCCTCCCTGCCACGATATCGGCAGGCGATATACTCGCTTTGATGTTGTCGATTGGGGTTGAGATGAGGGCCGTGGCGGCCCCTGCAAATGCTCCTGCTATGAAAGGGTGATGTTCGACCGGGGCGGCTGTCCCGGCACTCGCTGGTGCGAGGGCGGTAATGGTCGAGGCGTAAACGTTGAAGAGAACTGCTCCAGCTGCAGCATTTGCGAATAGTAACGGTGCAACGTTGCGACCTAGAAACCCATACTGAAAGGCAGACGCATCTTCTTAACGAATAGGTTTCTGACTTGAGGAACAAGCCAGTCTACCTACCCCTTCCTCAGCGACAACCGTACGCATGTACGCAAGACCTGCCTTCTGACCCGAGGTAGCCGCCATATGATTGACTACCGTCCATGGGTTCACCGTGTGTGGGCGAAAGAGTTTCACGGGCAAGGAGAACCACCACTTCAAGAATCCTTTCCCGAGACTGGAAGCAGCAAATGCGCTCTTGGTCGCGATGCTCTTGGCGACTCCTGCGACCACTCCCACCACAGGTTTGGGTCCTGCCTCTTCCGCTCGATCATCTTTCGACGAAGGTGATGTTGTTTGGGTTGCGATCATTTGTTGCCACCTGGGCGACGGGAAAATCGTTTGAGGATGCTGTACAGCCGTTTCCTGAGATCACTGACTTGAATGCACAGCCCGTTTGACATCAACTCCGCTCTCACCTGTCAAAACATCCAGGCTCAAGCTCCAGGGCCACTCAAGGTTTTACGAGGACTGAACGTTCGGCTATGAGGAATCAGATTCTATTCAAGTTTATGCGTCTGGCTGCGAGATAAGGACTGTATGGTGCACAAGAAGAGTCAGGAAAAAAAGGTAAACCAAGAGGAGAGAGAGAGACTGAAAAGGAGTGAGGGAGTCCACAGTAACGACTGGTCACGCACGACGGAATTGCCGGAGCATTCTAGCCTGCGACACGTTCAACGCCCTGCTCTCGAGCAACGTCCTCTGCAGCAGATCCACCTGAAACTCCAACTGCGCCTGTCGACCGCTCCACATGCGTTCGCGACGGTCCTGCGTGCCTCCTTGATCCTCGGCGCACTGGTTCATGTGGAAGTCGTTCGCAAACGGATCACCGTTCTCGGCCAGGTCCTGGACCATGGACGCGTCCAGTCGAGGACTACGGGGGAGTGAACCCGAGTCTCGCGCTTGCACGGCACTGACCACGTGTCGACGACGACGATCTTCTTCCACCGCTATGCGGGCGTGGATGAGGACACCGAGCTGTTCCTGGTCGGAGGTCTGTTGGAAAATATGACAGATTAATGCCCGAGATACCGCAAAGACGCCATGCACCGAAACGCAGAGGGTCAACTTACCCATACATGCGGTGTCTGGATCCAGTCAGTGCGGAGAAGAAGGAGGCCTTCGTAGTCGGCTGAAATTACGTCGCTCGTCTGGGTTTGATTCATTGCCGGTATTGCGTTCGCCATGGTGGTTTTCTGAGCGAAAGGTCGAACCTTGTTGAGCATGATGGACGAGGATATAAGGCTGTGAAGTCGCTAAGTGCGCGAAGAGCCAGTAAGGGCAACGAGAAGTGCTAGTGATCGAGAAAGATGGACAGAATGAGCTTAGGATTGATTGAGCTCCGTCCCAAGAAATTTGCCTACTGTATAGCCTTGAAGCCTAGAAGCCTAGAAGCCTACTGTATAGATTGGATGTTCCATAGGATAAGTGTTGGAGCCTGGACACAATCTGGGCCGTCTTTATAGTTAGGCGCTTCTCAAAAGTTGAAGGGCCGGAGATAATGGCCCATGGGTCATGGGTTTATTAAAACGTCAGTGTAGGGTGTGTACGCAGGGATATAAAGCTATCGGCGATGTGCGATGAACACACGTCCCGAGGATCGCTGCGTACGAAAACAGCGGTCACTTGCGCAGTTCAGCTTTGCTGTGGAGAGGATGGCGGAGGTCCAGTTACAAGTCGTGTTGAGGATAGAATCCAGGCATGGGGAACGAAACCGCGGTGCCCTGTAGACGCATGTTCGGCAGGCGGTTTGGTTGTTGATTTTTTTGGCTACTAGTGTTAGATATGCGTTTTTTTTTTGTGGAAGGGGTACGTGATCCCTGAACGAGAAGCTACCAAGGACGCGGATATCCACGAAAATCTTTGCGCGATCAATACGAGCATCCCCGCGATCGGCAGGACGGCTGCAGGAAGCAGCGTACTGTACGGGTGGTGGGGGACCTTCGGGGGATTGTTTAAAATAATGAGTGGATGTCCGCCGCCCCTGTTCACGCTCCTGACGCTTTTCCCATAATCACTAAGACCTTGTGGCGGTGCATCCTTCCGGCGTTAGAGGGATTCCAGGGAACTGCAAACATTGCCGCCATTTGCTCTCGGTTCTGCGCATCCAAAACTGAGCCGCAGTTGACCTCGCGGGACGTAATCAGTGCAGAGGCTTTGGACAGATAAGAGGCTGGTCATATTTACAAGAGAAGGGTATGGACGAAAAAAAAAACTACAAATACAAAAGCAGTGTGGGCTCGGAATCGCCGAGTTTAGCTGCTACGATGGCAAGGCCATTTGCTCAATTCGCAAACCGGCGAGCTTGTGTTCAAGCACGTCGTCATTGGGGCTCGTTGCAGGAGGAAGCTCCATCGATGTCGTTGTAACGACCGAAGAGGGAGTAACATCTTCCTCATCTGACGGTCCACAATATGTCAGAGCATCCGACGAAGTCTCGCTGCCCACAGAATCGTCCGGGTCCGAATCCGAATATCCGGATTCCGCCGCGGCCGCAAGGGCCAGGGATGGTGATCTTTGATGCGAGGGCAGCCGGTCGCCAGTATGAGGTTCGCCATCGGTACCCGCGTCCGAGGAGCCAGCTCTGCTTTCGGGCTCTGGAAAGCTCGATGTGGCCGAGGATGTCAGTGCCGGGGGTGGTGGTGATGGCGGGGGTTGCGAGTCGGAAGGCGAAGATCCCGCTTCAGCTGCGAGAACCGCTCTGATGGCCCGTAAGGTATCTTCTGGCAGTCTCTTGACTTCTTCCGCAAGGTCATCAAGTGTAGTGTATTCTGGTACCCACATGTCGCCTCCGACGATCTTGTCATAGTCCAATGGGGGAACAAGTTCTGGACTTGATTCCAGCAGCTCCCCGCAATCGTCCCGCCCTACGGACGAGAGTATGCACCCGCTTTCCATGACCAGCTTGTCAGCGCCGATAAACTCGATGGTAACCTGCAAGCTATGTCGGACCTCGACGTGCGCGGGAAGTTGACCGACTGGAACAAAAGGGGGTATCTGTATCTTCGCGGTAGTGGGAGCGTAGCCGCCGACCGAAGGGATCCTGAGTACGGTCTCAGACTCGGCGTACAGGCCGTCGCCTCCGCGGCAGATGAAGCCCGGGCGTGGAAGTGGTGATTTTTCTTCTGCGGCGGAGGATACCGAGGATGTTCCAACTGTCCGTAGGGATCGCTCTCGCAATGTGATGTTGGAAAGCTCGAAAGCACTCCCACTGGTCTCGGGAAGCGTTTCGTACTGCTCCCAGTACAGTAATTCGCTCATTCCTTTCACCTTGATGCCAGAACGCTCGATGGGATCGGTAGGATTCTCTGGTCGACCCCGACACGTCTGTTCGCCGACAATGTGGTGCTCGCGAAGGGTAAGGGCGACCTTTCGAATGCGCACTCCGTTTCGCGCAGATTCGCTCGAAACGACGACGCGGTAAGCAAAGCGCAGCGTGTCACCAGCCCCCATGGCCATAGCTCCGACCTCGATGTCGTACTCGACGGGCATGGCACCCGGCGCGGATCGCCAGCGACGGATATCAGGGTGCATGAGCGTGGGCAGCAGCCTCGGATCGTACACTCGGAAAGGGTCCAGAGACGTCTCGGCGGTGTGAACGGTCGGCGCGAGGGGGATGAATCCCAAGGCGGCTGACGGCACCTCGGCAAGGGTGACGAGCAGCGAGTAGGAGATCCGGGCCTGATAGGAATTGACGGTGCCGACCTGCCTCCCCAGGACGCACATGGACGGTGGCAAGAGATGGGGCGAGGGGCATGTGCCCGGAGGTGGCGGGGGCAAGGTGTTTGGGTCGGGATCGGGTGGAAATGGAACATCGAAGGGCAGCTCTACAGCGGTTCCTGGGTCCACGCTCTCCACCGCAGCCAGGAGGCTCACGGTCTGCTGCAGGAAGATATGCTCGCGATGACTGACATCTAGGGACTCTCTCACATCGGTGAAAGTACATGTTGCCTTTCCGGTGAGGGTGACAGTGAGGCTACCGATCTGCAGCGGTCGGGAAGCCATGAAGCCAGCTTCGTGCTCGATGCGCACCATTCCCCGCACGCTGGGTTCCTCTACTCCATAGTATCCTTGCTGAAGACCGAGGGTGCCTGGGAGAGGGCTCAGGGAGAGTTTTGTGGGCATCCCGGAGCCACGCCAAAGGGAGCAATGCGCCGGACGGGAAAGAGCTCAAAAGTCAGAGTTGGCCTTAGGTGTGGTACGGATAAGATATGTCGATGGTAGCCGCACTAGGTACAAATAACCATGTGGTCTAATATGAGAACGGTATGCCAGTCTTGCGCTTGGGCTAGTAGGCTGGTCTGGTCGGCGGACAAAGGGGAACGGGGGAAGGGGGTCGTCGACAACAAAGGAAAGGCAAAGCCGGGAATGCGTCGCTGTTGTTGGTTGTTCAGAACGGGGGCGGTGTGAGCTCCTGGGGTGGGGAAGGCTGGCTGGTGTGAGGTGTGAGGTGTGAGGTGTGAGTCGAAGGGGGAAAGACGAGCGTGTCACACATCTCTGATGGCAGCAAGCGAAAAACCGCAGCACAATTGGAAGTGCAAGCAGAACCCCTTCACAGCCAATCAACAGCCATAGCTGCATGATATTCGAAAAGGTGAAAGAAGGGCAGGCACTTCGGTTTTGTGTACGGATGGAAAGGTATGGAAACCAAAGGACAGTGACCACTTAGTCAGTCTGGCACAACAGACAGACTCCTCCCAACATCCACATCCGAGGTCATTCCTTGGTCTTCAGTTTGAAGGTCAGATGAACTACGGTCCTCGCTGACGCGTGCGGTAGACGGGGCACTCGTAAATGCCCTTGGTGTCCCTCTTATCAGTCCAAGAAGCTGCAGCAAGATTGTTAGTTTGGCCGTTCTAAGACCATCAAGTCAATCGAAAATCTCGCTCTACCTGCACTAACTTCAGATCATTCGGACGGCCGGGTAACAATGTACTTTTGCTGCCTTCGAAGAGTCTTGAAATCTTTTGGTCAGTGAGCTGCGGATGCACGGTTTGCCGTCTTCGCTGCCCAAAACTTGATTTCTACCATGGGACCCGGGCATGATGGGTAATGGACTCATGGATGGGTCGGTTGCTTGATGAGCTGGCTCGTTGCTTGTTTCTGGTTGGGTGGTTGTTGAATGCAGAGTTCTGCAGCAAAAGAGCTAGCGGGTGGGTGAGGAAACGAATCTGAAGCGAGAGCGGCGGCGCCAGCCAGCTCTTGGAAGCACGGTTTCGGAAGGGGAAAAATGCACCTCCGGCTCGTGCTTGCTGCCGGGCCATGAGAACCATCAGCCATTAGATCACTCAATCGAACGAAGACATTACGTTGCTCACTGTACCTTGGCCCTCCTTGATATAGGTCTGCCTCGTCTTGAATGTCAAATTGAATGTCAGCAGTATATCGTTACTATTCTCGCTCGGCAACCCATGCTCTCTTCGAACCCATCCTAGCCGCCCTTCCACCAGAAGTCTCGTCCACCAACCCCAGTTACCAACCGCAGACGTCAAAGGACCTCGCAAAGTTCATAGAGGCTCTGCAGCGCTTTCAACATGCTCTCCTGTCAACCACTCACAGGCGTCCCGAAGATCCTCCCCAGCCCTTCCCCCGCATACCTACAAAGCTATTCAAAAACTACGCTCCCGGAGGTCCGCTGCATACCATCTTGCACGTCGCATACGCGTTCCGCGCCAAGAAGGCCCTGAGAAAGTGGGACCTCGACAATGCCGCAAAGCTGCATCTCTACCGCGATATGCTGGCCGAAGTCGCCATCACGCTGCGCGAGCAGGGCTGGATCGTGGAGCCCGTGCTCGCCTTTGCTTCGAGCGTGCCCCTCGAGACCAGAGCTGAGCTGGCTCCTCCCGCCACGCTCATGAGAGCCACGGTGGTACCGCGCATGATGGCCACGGTCACGCATCAGATCCACACCAGTCCCGAACAGGACGGGGCCAGCGGTGGAGAGTGGTACAGGACGCTGGACAAGCAGAACGGACATGTGCTGCTTCACTACTGGTACAGACCGGACTCGCAGGACGTATGGGTCCCGGAGAACTCTGGAGAGTTCCTGGATCCGGAGGTAAATCACGCTGTCTTCAGAACTTCAGAAGCCCGGTCCTTGATGCCCATACCATAGCTTTACTCTTCTCACAGCCTGCGCCGCAACATCGCGGCCCGTGGCATGTTTCGACGCGATGGCTTCGTGATAGCATCGTGCATAACGAGTGGATGAACGAGGAGGACTACGAAGTAGAGGACGCGGAAGTCGTGGGACCACCATCAACCGACGTGGCTTCAACGCTCGCAGCGACGACGCCTGCTATGATTGATGACGAATCGGACGCAGGCTCCGTCGACGGAAACGACGGCGGAAATGAGGATGACAATGACAACGGGCAGGAGGAACCTGATCAGGAAGAAGAAGACGAGCAGGAAGATGAAGATGAGAATGAGAGCAAGGGGGATGCCGACCGTCGCCCTTCCCTTGCGAGTCCACTCGACATCGAGGAGGAAGATGACCTTGTCGCATCCGGACGTGCCGGTGGTCCGGCCCCTTTCCCGCAGGTCCTTATCGTTGATCTCGATTGGAAAGGCGTGCGGCAGCAGCGATACCAGTTTGAGCCGGTCCCAAATCCTGTCTTGCACAACATCTCCCACACCGTGTCAGCGCGCCTTCCTTCTGGAACTGCAACTGCCCCGATCTTCATGTCTAGCCAGGAGCGATGGGCTTTCCTGGAAAACGCTGCTAAAAGTCAGACAAACGACAGCAAACCATCGGACGAGCTGGTCGCCGTTCCGAAAGGGGAACATGTTGACGCAATGGATATAGATCATGCATCTCCCCCTGTCAAACCCGAGCCTCCTCACACTTCACCAGCATCAGCGCTCAGAGCGGTCGCGCCTTTGCCAGCAGCACTGCCTGTTAGGGCATCATGGTTTTCAATGGATACCATTCATGACACTGAAAGGATTACGTTTCCCGAGTTCTTCCAAAGCCAGGAGCATACTCATGCCCGCCGCTCCAAAAATCACATCAGGACGGCCGAAGCGTATCTCTACATCCGCGACTCACTTGTCACAGCCTATCGAACGAGCCCCTCGCAGCATCTTTCTTTACAGGAAGCAATGAAATATTTGAAAACAGCCCCATTAGAAGAGGCATCTCGCATCCACCGCTTCTTGGACCATTGGGGCATCATCAACTTCCAGGTAAGCTTCAATTGCCGTAGGTTTGGGCTTCTCGGTTCTCACATGACTTTGTCTTGGTTCCGTACGAAGGTGCGAGAAAGCGAGCCATCAGGAATCCTCACGCTCCATGCAAGTCGACTGCGAGAGACTTTGGAAACCCCTGTTCAGCACCCATTATCAGAATCACTCCCCGTGCAGGACTACGTGTATGCATCACCCCGGCTTCTCCAGCATCGGAAGCCACCATCGTCATCGGACGCCTCACTAGCAACGGCCCCAGCCGTCCTTCCTTCATTATCGACGGACGTCCCTCGCTGCGAGGTCTGCACCACCAAGCTCATTCCAACTTCGCCTCTGTACGTTCTTGTTCGCCCACCTCATATCCGTCTCTGCCACGCTTGCTTCGTAACGGGTCGGTACCCAACCGACCTCTGCAGCGTTGACTTCACATACATTGGTCCAGCCATTGCTCCGATACCTTCAGCCAATCTCCTCGACCTAGTTGATCCCGCGGAACCATGGACCCCTCGTGACATCCTGTCCCTCCTGACGGCCGTTCAAGATACGCAGAGGGACCACCTTGGCGGCGTGGATTGGGCGTCCATCGCAGCCAAATTCCGAAGGCCGCCTCGAACACCTTTGGAATGCGCTGCCAGATTCCTCGCCTGGTCCGGCGACGATGAAGATTCCATGGATATGGGAACAACCATCAGCACCACCGGTAACGCATTGTTGGCAGCCGAGAACCCGGTCATGCACCTTGTTGCTACCATCGCTTCGATCGTCAACCCCGGAGTGGCAGCGGCTACGGCAAAGGAAGCCTTGAAGCGAATTTCCGATCTTGTGGTCGCTTCCGATAGGGAAGATGGGCCGAATGCGCTGATCGAGGGTGGGGTCTTGTTGAAAGAGCTGGCCGAAAACGGGGCGGCTCCGGCTGCAAGAGCGCTAGCTGCCATAGAGGACAGGGAAATTGAAATACTGGTCCGCGCCCTCGTGGACACACAGCTGCGCAAGTTGGCGATCAAGATGGCGGATATCAAAGGCGCCCCGTAATATGATTCATTTCCCCAATGCTTCTCCGCGTGAACTGTACCGCCCCTTCCTGCATGTGCCCTACATACCGCGATATCCCGTTGTTCTCAATATCACTATGACCCGAATGTATCACAGCGTGACAGTCTCGTGGTGTACCATGACTGCATGACCGATGCGCATCGCTGTCTCTAACCAAATGGTATCTATTCACAGACCAATAACCCAAAAACTCTGCACGAGCATGAAATGCACTCAGTCGCTATCCTCCCCAAACACAATCTTGACAGGCTTTGCGGCGCTAGCCGCATTCTGCGCCGCCTCCTTCGCCTTCCTCTTCGCCTCCCAAGAGGGATGCAGCGGGACCTTGGGTCCTGCTTTAAGTTTCGGTTGGAGATGAGCGGGTTGGTTAGACTTTGCAGCCGGTACGGGTATCGTCGTGGCTCGTGTGATCATGGCAGCCTGTCGAGCTCGGAGCTTTTGTTGCTCGGCGTGGGCCGCGACGGACAGCTTGCCTGTGGCAACGTGTTGAGCCGATTGTCCGAACTTTCTCTCGGCGATTCTGGTGTAGAAGGAAGATGTGAAATATCAGAAGACAACTCGCAGGATGCATCAATGGCAGGTTGGCGTGCAACAAACTCACGCTCGCCGCGCCTGCTGCCCCTTCCGGTTCTTCTTTTCCTTCTTCGCTGGTGGCTTCCTCTTGACTTCTTCCTCTGAAGATTCCCCGCCGCTGAAATCTTCCGAATCGTAAACCGGCCGTGGTGGCAGACCGTAGTCGTCCGCATCGCTGTCTTCAGAATCTCCCCCGTTCACGCGGTTGTCCCCATCGTCCTCGGAATCGGACGCAGCATCTCCACCCAGCGACGTCACGAACGTAGACGAAACATCATGGTCTCCTCGTTTCCGCTTGTTGGCGCCCGAGACGTTCGCAGATGATGACCCGAGGATCGCGGCAGTTGCAGCCTTCTTGGCCGAAGCCGCGACAGCCGCCACAGCTTTTTTGACTGGCTTCATGACTTTTGGCTTCTTCTCTCCGCCCGACCCCCGTCCAGTCACGACCACGAACAGGTCCTCCACGGCGTCCGCCACGGCCGTCACGATGGGCTCGGTTGCTGCAATGCGCTGTTCGAGGCGTGAGAGTTCCGGAGCTGGTTCAGTGGATTTTCCAACACCCGCCAGTTCATTCCGCTCCTTCTCGTCATCCTCGGGAGCATTCAGGTGATCGTTTGGTGCGTTATCCCGCGTGTCCCAGAGGGTGAGAAGACGATCGATTTCTGGGAGTGCGCTCTTTCGTAACGTAGCGAGGAAAGTTTGCTGGAGAAGGTTGGCACAGTCGAGGGTCTAAAAAGGAGTGAATGATTCTTTGAGTACATGAATCGTCCGGCATGCTACGTTTTCGCTGGTGTGAACTAGCAGCGCTTCTGACCTTCACGGCCGTGAGATCCTCGTCGAACTTTGCCAGCTGCCGTTCCCACTCCGCGCGGTTGGCCGCCGCAATCACCGGGTCGGACTCTGCCACGCCCAGAGCCGGTTTATCGAGCTTGTATCGATAGAACTTTGACTTCTTCACCATGGCTCTGATCGCAAACGCTCTACCCTTCTTGCCGCTGCGCTTGAGGGACACCCAGATGTGATGCTAAGTCGAAGAGAGTAAGAACCGACCATCAAGAACAGGTACTTTCATATGCATTCAATGCTGATCGCCTTCACAGGCCGTACCATCTTTCTTTGAAGCTTTTCTTCAAGCTTGGGCCAGTTGGGAGCTGCTGGAGTGGAGGCTGTCGTCACCGGCGTTTCCACCATGGTCCCGTTATCTTCTGCCTCGATCGTCGACATTTTCGGATGCTCTCGTGATGAAGCGGTTCCTTGATGGTTTCCTCTGACCGACACCAGGTTCAATCGTAAGACTATCGTGCGCTGTGCTCTTGGCCCTTTCAAGGAAATGACGAACAAAAAAGAAAGAGGAGGAATCAAGGCAGGAGGAGTTCACAAAAAGAAGGTTGATTTGGCCAAAAGAAGACGGATGGACAAGGAACGCAAAACCCTGAAAACCCTGCGTTCACTACAATCATCCTTCCAAACCCTTGATGGTGAGCATCCTCGTATGAACGCTGTCCGTGTGTTGTCCCACCACTACTACAGTTCCGATGATTCAGATCTAGACGCCGACGCAGGCAGTCTGGCAGAAACAGCCGACCTTCCGTCTACTGCTACTTCGTCTCCCAACCAGACAAGCACGTCCGTGAGCTCGCGTCACCTCACTTTTTACCCGAATGGTCCGACCCTCCACGTCAGCGAGTCACTCAACGGCGCTTATGGAAGCCACGTCTGGCCCTCTGCCCTCGTGCTTGCGGCATATGTTCATTCCCAAGCTGCAAGCTTCCGGGGCAAAGACGTCCTCGAGCTCGGATGCGGAACAGGCGTACCAGGACTGCTCTGTGGGGCTCTCGGGGCCTCCAATGTCCTCCTGACCGATGTTCCCACCCAAGGCGTTTTGGAGAATCTCGCTTGCAGCGTGAACGGAAACGATTTGCAAGATACGTGCGCGGTTTGGCCTCTGGTCTGGGGTCGGCTTCCCGTAGCGTTCCCGGATGCACGACGACGTTTCGACTGGCTGCTGGGCGCCGACGTGTTTTACGACCCGGCTCTCTTCGAGGATCTCCTGGCGACCGTCGCCTGGATTCTGACACGAAGGAGCAATGAGGGAGCCCGATTTGTGACTACGTACCAGGAACGGTCCTCGAGACGGTCCGTCGAGCACATCCTCGTGAGGTACGGCCTGCGAGCCAAGACGGTAGACAAGAACGCTTTCGGAGGGTGGGGAGAGGCATGGACAGCACCAGGAAAAGAAGATGATGACGGAACCATTGCTCGCACGGTCGGCAGCGTCGTGTGTCTCGTTATTGAGATCGACGCAGCGCCAGGTTAGTTTACATACAATCTAGTCATGTTCTGGAACTTTTGCATGGGTTTCGCTATATCGGCGGGTCAAATTTGAACCCGACGGGTCTGGCACCCGCATCTTTGGCCGACGGGTTACTTCTTTGCCCGACGGCTTCTGCATCTGTAACGAGTTTTTGCACGTTGAGATTAGGATTTGACTGTGTTATAATGAAACCTCAACCAAACAAATGCTCATGACCGAAAACCATCACTTCTCCCATCCTTGCTCCTTGTTCCTTGAGGTTCACTTTTTCCGGGCAGCGGATAGGGCAGCCTCGACGCCCAGGAGTCGAGCTTGCAGCGCAAAAATTCGGTCGCTGGGTTGCCGCTTCGTTGCTCTTGCGACAGGAGCTGGTGCTTGCGGTCGAGAGCGCTCTTCCAAGTTCTCGTAGATTGCTCTGGTGTCCCGGAGCTTTGACTGTGCCGGCGGGGAAACGTCAATTGTGGTCGCCAAGGAGGCGTTGCTGTCGCCGCTGCCGAGAAGCTGTTCGCTGTGACTAGGAGTGTCTGAGTGGTGAGCAGGTCCGACGATCGATACGGGAATCGGATCCGGAAGATTCCACTCGGGTGATGCACATTGTTTTTCGACGACGTCCAGCGTATAATGCTGTTCCAGTTCCGTCTCGATGGCTTCGAGCTCGAGGGTGCCTCTGTCCAACGCTTCAGGTTCCGGTTCCTCCGTAGTTTTTGCGAGCTCCCAATCGTCTGGCAACAGCTGCGCACTTTTCTCAGAGGAGGGCTCGGTGACCTCGCAGTCACCGAATTGTGTCACTTCATGCTGTTTGAGGTCGTCGGTTGGTGGTTTCAGCACGATCCAAGAGTCCGAGTCTTCGAGGATCAGAACGCCGAGGTGGAGTTCTTCCATGTGAGCTGACAAGACGACTGATGGCGCATCGACTTGAGATGAACTGGAGGGCAGAATTGAAAATTCGACGATATCACTCATGCTTCTGCTACTTGCTACGTGCGGAAAGTTTTCGCCGGGCAGTGCCACGAACAAATATGAGACAGTTCTAAGAAGAGCGTAGCTTTCGATAGACTGGTGGGTTTCCTCAAGGCTCCTCGAGGTGGGCACAATCAGGTCGACCAGAACGCCCTGGGATCTCAGTGGAATTTCTTTGGGTCCTAGTTGTCTCACGCACCCCGATGGTCACGTTTGGTCTCTCCGGCATGTTGACAGCTTTGACAGCATCAAGTGCCGCCTTGACTCAAGCACGAAGAGATCATCACCGCTTCCACAACAACGTCGAGGAACTAGTATTACGCCAAGCCCATGTCTTCTATTTGATCGGTCCCTGAGAATTGCAATCAGGATGACGCTCCCCCCAGAAAAATGCCGTGAGGACATGGTTGCGAAGCACATTCGGGGCAGATCATCTCAACGAGGCACTTGAAAAGACCAGTACTGTTATCAGCAGCGTGCTCGTTTTCGGTACTGTAAGCTGAACTCGGAAGGAGACTGAGGTATATTAGCGCTGGCTTCCTGCGGTTCAGCTTACAGTATCATCTATAGGGAATGCGCAGTTTAATATGCGCAAAGGGAAGGGAGGAAACCCCCGCCTCGTGTCATCATCATCATTTGGCGCGTGTCTTCCCCATGCATAACCATATGTACAGTACGGTAGGTCCATAGCCCCAGGTTAGCCAAGGCAAAGGGAGGTTGCGCCTCGTCCGAGACACTTCGATTCACCTCATATACACATTCAGGCTGGAGGTGGTCCCACCTAAGACCGCAGCTACCTTCATCGATCGCTTTATCTCATAAGGGACTCGATCCCACGCCCAGGCTTCCAAAAAACAGCACCTGCAGGTCCACGCGAGGAACGCGTTGACAACTTCGCCCATCTTCACGCCAAGGACGCTCAAGCATATCAGGAGGCGATGCTCTCGTACATTCCAGTGGTCGGAAGACTGCGAGTGACCGACTACATCCGACTATGCATGGCCTTTAGCATTCTCATTTTCGAACCCATTCTCCGTTTTGTATTTGCCATCTTCACACCTCTGCGCTGGGTTATCGACTTTGCGAGCGCTAGACTACTTGGACCTATCAGCTCTTCCGCGGATGATGACGAGCTACTGGACGAGGATGGCCGGCCGCTGCTCATACCTGGAGCGGAGCCCCAGGACGGCATAGGAAAGGCAGAGAAGATCCTCGAAGGGCTTCAGAGCACCGAGGACTTTGTGCGTTTCTGGTCCGTTTCTTGGCGAGAGAGTTGGCAGCGAGACTGTGGGCATCGTACTGACGCTCCATATTTTGCCATCGTTGATTAGGAGCTTTCCTTTCCAGCACCATTATGTGACAAGCAAGGACGGGTACATCCTGGCTCTTCATCGCATTCCATACTCGCGAGCAGAGCACGAGACGAAGAAGCGTGAGAAAGCTGCAGCCCGCCGGTCGGGCGCCCGTCATGCACCTCGACATGCCCCGTCCAATCGTCCGGTCGTTCTCTTCTGGCATGGTGAGTTAGCATGCGGCGACCGGACGGATCACGTGAACGTGTTTTCAACTGCTCCTGCACAGGCTTTATGATGAACAGCGAGGTCTGGGTGTGCACTCCGGATCCCAAGTTATCCCTAGCCTACACACTCGCGGAAGGTATGTATGAATTGTAAACAAATTTTTACGGCGAAGGCTACGGTTTTGAGCTGGACCTGATCAACGAAAAATTACACGTAGCTGGCTACGATGTCTGGCTTGGCAATACGCGCGGGAACAAGTATAGCTGCAAGCATCGTAACCTGAAGCCGACTGACGAGGCTTTTTGGGACTTTTCGATGGACCATCTTGCGCTATATGATCTGCCAGACACGGTGGATGTAAGTAGGGGTTGTAGTTTGCCACTTCGCCCCAATGCTGACTGCCTTCTTTCAAGTACATCCTGAAAGTCACCGGGGCACCTTCCTTGTCATATGTTGGCTTCTCTCAAGGATCCGCTCAGGGCTTCTCGTCCTTGTCCATCAACCCGCGGTTGAACAAGCGCATTAACCTCTTTGTCGCTTTGGCGCCTGCAGCCAAACCTAAGGGTGAGTGACCACCGTCACGACAATTTCCCGCATGCCCATCTCATCCGATATCCTTCTCAGGATTGGAGAACAAGATCCTAAGCACAGTTCTGAACCTTTCTCCCGAGGTTATCTTTCTGCTTTTTGGTCGCAAATCTCTGCTGCCTATGTGTCTGTTCTATCAGAGCATTTTCTCTCCTCTTACGTACGCCTGGATCATCGACATTTTCGTGAACCTCCTCTTCAAGTGGAGGGCTGAGTACATCGATCATAAGAATGTTGTGTACCAGGTACGCTTGGGGAAGCAAGGAGACAAGATGTTTACTTGTTTAGCCTAACGCATGTCACACAAAGCATTTGTATTCGTATACGTCGGTCAAGTGCGTGGTATGTAAAGGTCTGACCGCGCTCTACCCTGGGAAGATTACATTGCTTACCTTTCTGCTTCTCAAAAGGTGCACTGGTTTCAAATCATCCGCAATAGCCGTTTTCAAATGTATGACGAGACGCCGACCGTGCTCCCCAATTCGACTTCTGGTCACATCGTGCCCAAATTTCCCACCGAGCATATTGCAACCCCAATCGCACTGTTCTACGGCGGGAAGGATACCCTGGCGGATATGACATGGGTGCTGGCCGAGACCGCTACCCCCGTGTACTGCCTCAAGGTCGACGAGTATGAGCACATTTGCTTCCTTTGGGCGCGTGGGCTCGATAAGACCGTGTATCCAGCTGTACTCGGTCTTCTTCACGAGTACGCGGAAACGTGGGCCGAGCCCTCTTCTGTCGATTCAACTACCAACGGGCTTGCTGTGTCAGCTGAGCCGGGTGCTTCGGCGGCTCAGGACTCGGGCAGCGTCCTGACGGTGCCATGGATCAGCGAGAAGCAGATCGCGAGCCTGCTAGAGATCGGACAAGGACACTTGGACGAAGAGGGTAGCAAGGTCGTTCTAGACGGACGCATCAGCGCTCAGCGCATGCTGCAAGCAGCTGGCGTACGCCCCCTCACTCGCGTGGGCACCTGGTCCGATGGGGTAACGAAAGCACCGGGAGGCAATGCCGGCGGTGCTGTAAGTGGCCCCGTCGCGCAGGACTCGCTCGCGTCCATCCTTGGCGGCACACCCGCCCGCGAAAGGGAGGATGAGGAGGCGCTGCAGAATGCGTTGCTCAAGGCCCTCCATCGTGACAAGTCGGAACTTAATCTCGCGCCTCTCGTTACGGAATCTGGAAAGGGTGGTGGTCGTCAGCCCGTTGTCCATCATCGGCGGACCCCCTCCTACCAGAGCAGCACCGGTGGAGACTCGGGAACTCGGAAGACGTCATTGCAGAAGGTGTCCGACCACAAACCCAATGGACTGCCACTTGGTAAACCCTGGAACGACGTGCCTCCAGGTGAAAGCGCATCTCCAACCCTGAGCTCGGAAGAAGAGGACGATTTGCCAGGCAGCGGTACGGTCACCCCGTCTCGAAGGGGAGACCTTCATGGCATTATGGGTCGCGCGGGAAGCATGCCTGGGATCGAGCTTTGCGATGACTGAAGATATGATGGTTTTACTATGGTCTTTTGCACAACCACGAGTGCATTTTTTGTGATGCGCAATGAGGATATATAGCTTGCTTCACCTTGCCTTGTCCGTTGTATGTACAAGAATTGTTTCTATTTTCCAGCGCGTCGCCGGCCCATCGATCCACCCACACTCGTCCTTGGCCTGTAGCCCATCACATCCGACTCCGCGACCGTGATCTCATCGCTCTCGTCGTCTGCCGCCAAGGCGTAATCTAATGCGCCTTTGAGAGGAGATGCAGTCGGCGCGCTGTTCGCCGTCGTTCGTTCTGGCATATCCAGCTTTAAGGGGAGAAGAGCGTTCATGTCAGTTTTTAATGAGAGATTATGCAGAAGGGAAGGAAATCCTACCTTCAAGGTCAGAATATTGTCAATCCTCCATCTCGGGTTGGGATCACCCAGTGAGACCATCATTCTCGCGTAGCGACATATAGGCCGTCTGACAGCGTCCCCGAGGCTCTTTGGTCTCTCTACGCGCTTGGCCAGATGCCTCTCCAGAACTCCCGCTACGAACCACTCATCGCTCTCCTCGTCGAACACGGCCCCCGTTTCCACCTTTTTCCGCTCGTCCACCGGAACAAAGTTGTCAATGAGGGCAGTCTTCAGGGACAGCTCCCTCGTGAGTTCTCGTATCGTATCGAGAAAGTCCTCCCGCTCGGCTCGGAACTCATCCTCGAGGTCTCCAATTTCTGTCTTTGCGGCCTGGAGGCGAGAAAAGAGCTTTCCCAGCTTTTTCGTCTTGATGTCCACTTCCTCCTGGAGGGAAGCGTAATGTTCCTCCATCTGCAGATGAAGGTCCTGACGGGCTTCTAGTTGCTGCTGAAGCATGTGCTCCCGAAGAGCTTGCTCTTGGAGTCGACTCTGCGTCTCCTCGAGTTGAAGCTGCTGATTCTCGATCCTCTGTAGGAAGACCCCCACGTCGGGCTCTCCGCCGTTCCCATGTGGTCTCCCGACGCCGTCCATGTCGCCTTCCTCCCCTCCTCCGACGATCATCTGGGTCTCAAGGGCTCGTAGCTTCTCCGCCAAGGCTTCCCGCATGGTCCGTTCCGCTTCCAGTTCCTTTGCTCGTTGCTCCAGTTCGGCGGAAATGCGTTGTTTCTCCGACGTGAGCATGTCCTTCGACGCCAGCAGAGCCTGCTTCTCGGCTTCTACCTGCTGCTCGAGCCGCGAGATGGTCTCTGGGTCCAGCTCGGCGAGGGGGTTGGCATCTCCGGTCTGACCTTCCTCCTCCTCCATCACGACCACGTCGTCCGCCTCTTGCTCCTCCTCGTCTCCAGACTCTGAATCCTCCGACTCGACGTCCGACTCGTCGGGGACGACGGCGGCGGCCGGAGCGTCCGGTTTGGTCCTCTTGACGACCCTCGGCACCTTCTTGATCACCGTCTTCTTGATCACCTTGGTGATGATCTTTCTCTGTCCCGGTTGTCCTCCCGCACCAGCCCCCTTCTGCCTCGCGGCGAGAGCCAACCTGAGCATCTCGATCTCTTCCTGACAGGACTTGAGCATGGCGTCCTTTGGATCCTCGTTGACCTTTGGCTTGTTCTTGATGGACTTTGCACGGTTGGCGTATCGAAGGGTCGACAGCGTCTCGTCGTAGTTGTAGGATGCGGGGGACAGCGTCGCGATCATCAACGTCTTTGCGTTTCCGCCGAGGGAGTCCTGCAGAAGACCTTGTCAAGCGAGGCCAGGGGGAGCCATCGTGTAAGCCAGAGGTTACATCTGTATGATGGGTAAGGGGAAGCAAGCAAAACTCACGGGTGAGCTTCGAGTCCCGATACGGGATGTGAGAGCTTTTGCCATCCACGAGGGCACTGATGCAGTTCCCCAAGGCGCTCAGACTGAGATTGATCTTCGTTGCCTCCTTCAACCTGTCGCCGCTGGCACCCGTCTTGCTCTGACGTTCGCTTCCGGCCAGATCCACGAGATGGAGCTTCCCGGCCACGATGCGGTCCTTTCCGTCGGGACCGGGCTCCGAGCTCTCGACGGTGATGGTGAAGATGGAGTGCGATCTGGAAGAGTTTTCGTTCATGAGGGTGGCACCCACCGACCTGTTCTTGTTTCCGAGCGTCATGAGGGCCTCCATCTCGGGAACGCTCTTGACGACGTGGGTCCCGAGGTCCTTGACGTAGACGCCCGTCTCCGGGTGTTCCTTGAGTTCCAGACCCGAGATCTTGTGCACCACGCCTCCTCCCGTCTTTGCGTGCTTGATCAGCAGGTCCTTGATCTCCTCGTTGTAGATCTCCAGGAAGGACACGCGGACCAGAAACTTCTTTTCGGCTGATCGATGGGAGATGTGAGAGAAGATGTGATGGAAAGCCTGAGGGATGATGCCGCGAAGTTCAGGCACGTCGGTGACGCCTTGCATCGAAAACGTCTTTCCCGTTCCGGTTTGGCCTTTTTTGGCAAAAAAACAAAGGTATGAGTGGCCTGTCGCGAGCCTCAAGCCGGTCCGGGCGGCGAGATGGGTCCTCTCTCACCGTAGCAAAAGACGGTTCCGTTGAATCCGTCCAGAACGGCATCCACGATGATCCTTGCTGTGGAGTCGTACACGCCGACCTGCTGACATGTCTCGTCGAATGCCGCGTCGAAGGTGAAGCTCTTGACGTCCGCGTCCGACTTTGGACTGTTCAGGGAGATGGACGCGGTGCGAGGGTCGATGGCCACGATCTTCTTGTGCCCTGCCGCTGATTCCTTTTGTGAGAACGGGCGACATCGTATGGTCACGATAACGTTCTCGGTGGATGGTTTGGGTGCCGTCACTGACATATTGTGTGCTTTGCCTTCTTCCACTATTACTGTCGCTGCCTGCACTGCCAGTTCACGGCAAGAGACGATGGGGACGCTGTCAAAAAGAAAGAGAGGAAGAAAGAGGAAGTGAGGGAGTTGACCGCAAAAGAGGAGCGGAGTCACGGTGCGTTGAAACGCGTTGACACACACACTTGCATTTCCCCCATCTCCCGGACTGCGCAGCTTCCCACCCCTTTTCGCTTGGCTCCTTTCTTTCCCTATTACCCTTGGACCTCTCTCTCTCTCCCTACACATTCCAGTGTTACTACCCAGCATCGTCGTCTGTCATCGTGTTCTACCCTTGGTCTCTCACCGTCGTCCTTCATACCCTCTCCGCACTTTTATCTGCGCAACCGATACAGTACCCCTCACCCACCCCGCGACACTGCCGTCAGAGTCTCAGATCACATATTCCCTACCACCCACCTCCTTCAAGATGGCAACCAGAAGCAAACCACCAGCCTTGAGCATCCATACGCTCCCTACCCCGATGACAACACCCCTGCCCTCCCCGCCACATACGCAAAAGGAGTTCTCTCTCCCTTCCTACGACCAGTACGGATTTCAACGGTCCGACACTCACACCCCTCTGCATGAACAGCGTGCCTTCGACGAGCATTATCACGGTGTATGCGAGCGACGTCGAGCAAAGTGGGTCGACTGGCTTGCCAAGCACGGCGGATCAGAGGACCGTCCACTTGTCCCTCCTAGATCGGACAAGGCAAAGCGATACGTGCGCAAAGGTGTACCCCACCACTTGCGGAAGCACGTCTGGCTTGAATACTCGGGCGGCAGGGCTCTGATGGACAACGAACTGGGCTTGTACACCTTGCTTTGCTGTCGGGAGGAACAGGACATCGCTGCAGGTTTCACCAAGGAAACCAACACCATCTTCCAACACATCAGCTCCCTGGATCGAGATGTTTATCGTACGTTTCCTACCAACATCAAGTTCCGTCCGCACCAGTCGACCGAGCCGTCACCGCAGTTCGCTCGACCAGACTCGCGGGCGGAGTCGATTGCATCCTCGAACGCCACCGGAGCCTCAGGTCCCAGCGTCGACGTGTCGGAATCATCTTTTCGAGACTCGGGCAGCGACCACTCCAAGTACAATGCTTCTGGGCCGCTTCGAATCCACTTCGAAACGAATCCCTATCTTCTGTCGTTACGTCGAATTCTTGTGGCTTTCGCCTACTACAGTTGGCCTCATCCCTCGACCGATCGCATATCCTTACGGCAAAGCAAGTACGCAATCGGTTACTGTCAAAGCTTGAACTACCTGGTCGCCCTCCTCTTGCTTGTCTTTGCCGAAAACGACGCGGACTTTGAATTGAGCGACGAGATGGCGCGACTTCAGGTCGAGGAGCGCGTCTTCTGGACGCTGGTCGCTGTCGTGGAGGATCTGCTACCAGAGGAAATGTTCGGAGAGACACTCCAAGGGGCCCGAGTGCAGAGTTCCGTCCTCTGGGACTACGTCATCGGCAAGAACGGAGCCAAGTTCGGATTGGACAAGCTGGAGACGTGGCTGGAGCACGGGAGCACCATGCCGAAAATCTCGTCAAAGGCTTCGTTCCCCAAGCTTCGACGCACGCGCACTGGATTGGAGAAGGGTCTCACGACCGGGCCCGCAGGAGGAGGAGGCACGCCTCTGTCTCTGATCACCACACAGTGGGGCATGACTCTCTTTGTGATGTCTCTGCCGCCGCATACCCTTCTCCGGCTCTGGGACGCGTTCCTGTACCAAGGAGAAAAGGTCTTCTACCGATTTACTCTCACCCTCCTGGCCATGCACCAAAAGCGTCTCGTTTCGCTCTCATTGGCCGACCTCTCTGCGTGGCGTTACATCAAGAACCTTCCGCACCAATGCTACGATGTCTGCGCCATCGACCAGACGTTCCGCAGCAAGCTGCCACATCACGCATACGGTTCGGAACAGAAGGGTCGACGCAGACCTCTCCACCGCAACGAGGTGGTAGGTAGTCCGATCACCCCGACGGAGGCGTCGGACGAAGCCACGCGATGGGAGACGGACGACCTCGTCCGTGGCGTGGGCAGCGTGAGCAGGAAGTTGATAGGGAGGTACACTGATTGGGTCACGATGGCATCGGTGAGGGCGTCCTCAGGCAGATAGTCGGAAAGCACCACTCCCCACCTTCCTCACATCAGTGTAGACTAGGTTCCCGGTCGATCGGTTCTCAGTACTATAGCTAACGCTGGCATACACATAGCATTTCGATCTTTCACGAGTATACACGAAGTGTAATTGGGTGGCTGTGCACTCTGATTCCACGATGCTGTCGACCAAAACGGTCACCGTGCACACGCCGCAAGCGGCCGCAGCGCCAAGTGACTCTGTCTGCATACAAGTATCATGCATGTACTATATCCGCCCTTGCAGCATCATGCACCCACCCTTTCAAACTTCCCCGAAGCCCCCGACGCAATGCCACCGACAGAGGACGGCAGCGAGCGCGACGAGCCCGCCCCTCCCCCGTTTGAATCAACGCAAGATCACGAACCCGTGCAAAAAGCCCAAGAAAAGGACAAAGACCTTCCAACATTCGACCCGACTTGGACCCATCCCGATGGCAAGGACCACTTCGGCCGGACAGAGAAAGATGCCACGAGCTACCAAAGCTCGACGACCGACGTCGGAGCCGGCTCTGCGTCGTCCTCTTCCCCAGGTCCTCGACGCGGTTTCCTCTCCAAGCTCTTCGGCCCAAAGAAACCGGACGCAGTGAAAGCAGCGGCGAAAGAGAAGGAAATAGAAGCGGAGGAATTCACGAGGTGGGGACCGCCGGGTTCGCCGCTTAACGATATGGTCATGCGATACATCGAGGCGATCGGCGTCACCAAGCACCGACTGGACCTCATCGAAAACAAGCCGAAACAGTATCTACGTCTGCTCAGGATGGGTTACTTCGAGCCCATTCCCGTCGCCTGGGCTCAGGATAGGAGAGGCCCACTGAATCGGCCACCACTCGAGATGGGCGGCTTCGACGATGCTGGGGAGGAACGGCTTTATTGGGCTCTCAATGTGGCTGGGGCCGCAAGAGGGGCCTCGTTCTTGCGAGTCGACGACGCTTCGATGATGGCGCAGGTGAGACCTGGAGGAGGACTTGTACAGGGAAAAGATTATCTGACGTCTGCTTTTCGTTCCAGCAAAGCTTTCGCGTTATGGCTGCTCACGCGGTCGACATGTCATGGGGAAGTCCGATCGATTTCTGTCAGCAGGGCAAGACGAAGAAGAGCTCTTACTCGAAGCAAGTGCCACCGGCACCGGTTTCGCGAGCCGTAGAAGAAGTTCGCCATTTGCAGACTCTTGGACAGGTCGATGTGGACACCATGAGTAAGTGTTTTGTCTGCGCTCCATCTCCGGTCACTCGATTGACTCAAAAATCTCGTAACAGTTCTCATGGATTGCTCCGGAAGCATGGGCCGCGAACATCTGGGAGTGGATCAGCCCAAGCACATCGACGTTGTTCACAACGTACTGTTCCGAGCGATCCATCACATGGAGACTCGAGACGCCTTTCCCGACCAATCCGGCGTACGCGGTGTGGAAACGGTTCTGTTCAACTCGTCGGCAATCGGGATTGGCAAGGTGAACCACGAAAACTTTGTCGATCAGTGGCCTCGCATCCGCCGCATGGTGGGTGGAGGTACCTGCGTCATGCAAGGCTGGCTGGAGGTGAAGCGAAGGCACTTTGATCTTCACGGTGGTCCCGGAAAATCTTGGGTGGACCCCAAGTTCGGACAGATCGCTGAGCCAGGGTTCACGAAGCTCTCGCTTCTGGTGCTTCTCGACGGCGAAGCCATAGACAGTGAGTGCCCGTTGGACGTGCTTTTCTTCAAGCCGAGATGTCGCTGATTCCATCTCGCTTCGCAGTGGACGAGTTTGAGCTGGAACTGCTCGGTCAATCCTGGGCGTACGTCACCATCTTGTTGATAGGGAGAGAGTCGTGTCCTCGCCACTTCAGGCATGCCGTGGAGCTTGAGCGCGTCGCTCGTGGCAACGACCACGTTCAGTTTGTGGATTGTCAAGGACGTATCGCCGAAAGACTGATGGTACATGATGTGCTAAAGAGGGTATACGCGGAAACTGCGCCGGACAGGGATGAAATCATGGACCCTGCGTTCGAGCATGAACCCCCTACGTATACGTTTCTAGCATAGTCATCTTTTGTTTTTGAGACGTAGTTTGTAAATACTCGTATAGATACTGTCATAAATACTGATACTTCAGACTGCTGCAACGCGCCTCCGCGCCATGGTCTTTCGGTTTCGCAACCACGTTTCGCCTGCTGCAAAGCACCGAGGTCGAAAGAATGCTCAAGAACGGCGCGAGAAACGTCATCGCCCAGTGGACGAACCACCTGCAATGTGCCGACGATGGTCACGTGTGCAACATCTTGCCGACTAGCGGTACTTGCGACAACGTTGCTGCTTGAAAGGAAAAGGAGTCGACTCTCCTAGATGTAGAGGCTGTAGATACATAAATATGATGGGATACATGCAAATTCATTTTCATTTTTTCGCCACACTCATGCTTGAACTGCGTACGGGCGTTGGTCTGAATGCCGGTAACGAGCGGTGTACGCTCAAGCTCCCGACTGAACAGGTACTATCTGTATCTATCCCGGTATCGTGAAATTGGGTTCCCGACAGGTGTCTTGCCGACTCGGTGACGTCGCACGGTTGGCGACATCGATACTGTTCCCTAGCGTGAGGATCATTGGGTCCGATCATGAAGAAGTGTGCTTCTTCCGTAAGGTGACGGCTTATGTGCTCTGCGGTCGCGAACTGATATCATGGATCTGCGAGGTAAGGAAGTGACAGCATCAGGGGCAGACCGCTGGGATCGAATAGCAGTGTTCCATAAGAAACTGGTAACGTGCTGTCCGTTCCGCTACAGAAGGTCCTTCGGTTCCGAAAAAGCAAGAAACGATACATTGCCAGCATCGACGAGTGCCAGCTTGATCTGAACAGTGTCTGCCTCCGCGTAGGCAAGCATGGTTCGGAATGTGTGAAGGTCCGGGACGGGATCAGCAACTCTACGAAGCCGGATCATAAAATCAGACCTCAAAGCGCACAGGGTTTTGACTCTTCCCGGGGTAACACACCTTTGCGTGATGACACAGAAGTCCGGCGCTCCTCGTTCGCTTTTGCGGAAATGCGGGTGGGGTTTGTAGACGTCAAAGGCTCGAAGCGGACGCAACGCAGGTCGAGAGAGCTGTCCTTTGGTTTCCTTTGCCGAACCCTTGAGGGTCGGAGACAACCGCGGTATGATGCGCAGCTTGCGAAATATATCGGCTGATTTGAAGATGAGACAGTAACTACTTGCCGAAGCATGTTGCGAGAAAGCTGCTTACCCGAAGATCCGTAACCTGCCACGTCGCAGATGGGCCAAGAAGAGGACAATCTCGAGAACCAGCCCGTGAAAGTGAAGTGACGTGCAATATAGGCAATGACGGCACTAAAGGCATGTTTGATCATCGGAAAGAAACGCAGGCGAAGAACGGCGCCAGAATATTGGCTACCCAGTGCGGCGGAGGAGCGTGGAGAATCTTTGCCCGCTTTGGGTAGCGGTGCCTTTGGTCGAGTTTCCGGTCGAAAGACGATGTACCCTAGTCTTTTCAGATACGCATATACCTGTAGTCACGTGTCTCAGTTTACACGTCAGAGCCAGCAGCGAAAACGGAGACATTACTGTCTTACTAGGTAGGTATCAACGTCGATGTGCTCGATACTATCTCCCATGATCAGATCGAGCGCATGTTGAACCGAGACCAGTCCTCCAAGGTGCGTCAACAATAGAGAGTTCCGTTCCACCATGAACAAGGTCTCTTCCGCGTTGAGATACTTCTGCCCGTTGATGCTGGACCCGACGAACTGGTACTGATTGCCTTTCGCAACCGACACGCGGGTGAGACAGCGATCCGAAAGCCAGTCTCCTTCGCTCAGCGTCCGACTGGAAAGTTCATCCCAACCACGTCAGCCGACTGCGTGGTTCTTCTCTTTAAGCGATCGACGAGTTTGCCCCACATGCTGGTCCGCTCTTCCAGGAGAATCTGCCTCAAGGCGTCGCGGGAGTCGTCCAGGGCAGTTTGCTGTTCCGCTGAACCATCCGGTCCAAAGTGTTTGGTGCCACGAACGAGCTGAGGTTGCCTAGAAGGTGCGTCAACATGGATGGTTCTATCACCCTGTAGATGTCTTCCCGTCCAAGAGTTTACTTGCGTTCTGCCACCCGACAGGAGCCACCTGTAGTCGGCATCCTCTGCCTCCACGTTATCAGCGTTTGCCATCTCGGCGCAAACGGCACGTCGCGGTCGGTTCGTCGTTGTGCGAAAGGCGGTCGACGATCTTCTCCCAAGCGACAAGATATACCTGTACCTTCGACTCTCCCCGAACGCGTGATTTTTCTTTTCGCCCGCCCGATGTACGGCACAGCGACGGGGGCCATTTTCCACGAGCGAGATCTCTCCCGACGAAAGCACCGAATAGCAGCAGTACGTCGCAATGTCGTCCAACGGCTGGCAGCATCAGCAGAGCAACAACCACTCCCAGCAACAGCAGCAACCGCTCCCGTACGATCACAATCGGCCACAGCCTCGAACGAACGTCCAAATTCCCCAACCCCTTGACCAGCAACCTTTGCAGCAGCAGGTGTGGGGTCAACAACAGCAGCCGCAAACCCAGCAGTATGGCTTTCCGCCTCAGGGTGGCATTGGACAAACAGCAGCCTTGCCGTCCGCAGTACCGGCAGTCACCAACTCTTTGCAAGCAATGCTCCAACAACTGCAGCAGCAGCAGCAGCTTCTGCCCAAGCCAGCAGCCGCAGTCTTTCCCCAGACGCAAACTCAACCACCTGCACAGCTCCCATATGCTCAAGCCAGCGCCCCGGCGGCTACCACGCCCTTCGCACATCTTGCAAGCCTTTTGCCGCAAAGTGTTAACCCAGCAGTTCCAGGTACCTTCAACCTTGCAAGCCTTACTCCCCTCCAGCAGGCCCAGCTACTCCAGCTGCAGCAATTGCAGCAGCAGCAGCAA
>JADGJA010000257.1:0-11514 GCA_027596035.1 Thoreauomyces humboldtii
TCGTAACGAGAATTGCTGAGAGGACTGTGGGGAACCTGGGGACAGCTCCAGACTCCAGAGAAACCAGCTACGCGTCCCTTTGGACAGCTAATTTTCTCGTCGACTCGGTCGAAGGGGGGGGGTGTACGACCATTTTGTTTACGGTACCCATGCCTGCGTCACCACAGCACCGGGTAGCCCCCTCATGCATACGGTAGCCCCATTTCATCCTTGAATTTGATGAAAGACCCAAATTGGGGAGAGCAAAAATGACGCCGTCTCGCTCCTTCCGAAGGAAGAGGAGAGCGCGACCCCAGGAACGGTTGTGCGATGTCCTAAAGTCACGCTGGCCCGGCCTTGCTGATTACCGGTGACCCCGACCAGGTAAGTATGCCGGAACAAGAGAGGATCGAGGGTGCACCTGCCTTTTATAGGAAAATCGAGTCGACTCCAACTTTAGCACAGCCACCTCTGCAAACTGCGCTTTCAGTCGGGTCGGCGACGGTTCATGAACCCTTGCGCCACCTCGCACTCGAACGTGGTATCGACCAGCTTTGCACTCGCAACCATCGCAGGTACAGAACAACCGTGTACGGTAAGCATGAGCGTCCGCAAGTGGGTCGAGCGGTCCATCCAGTTAGCTCCTGCTTGCCGCTGTTTACATTCGTCCAGTCGTCAACTATCTCGTCGTCGCCAACCGCCAGGCCCACTGTCCCACGCCGACCGGACAAAACAATTTGGAAGCTATGCTCTTCTCCTCCCACGTCCCTCCTCCCTCTCCGGCTCGATCATTACGCAAACCCGCTCCGTTGTTCCCGAGTCGATACCCCGGCCTCAGTATGATCGCGCTGGAAACCCGCTCGTGTTTCTTCGGGAACCTAAGCTCAAGGACGCGGAGGAGGTGCAAGGGATGAAGAGAGCGTGCGCGCTCGCTAGGGAGGTCTTGGTGTTTGCAGAGAGCTGTGCGGATGTTGGCGTCACGACCGAGGAGATCGATCGACTAGGTAGGTGGATTCGAAATTGGGAAATTGGGATCATATCGTATGGTGTAGGAAAGCAAGGACTCTCGGGACGGGCGTTTGTGGAACAATCACGAGGAGCGAACGATGGATGGCTCGGCAGGAACGCTGTTGATTGCGGCGACTCTCGCTTCAAAACCCAGTTGTATTAGCCCTTCCCTACGCGCGTCTGAAGATGAAGTTCTGCTTGCCTTAGTATAGTCGCTCATTATACCTTTTTCCGTTACTTGTTTTGTTTGTCAATGTTGAATGCTTCACTAGTACATGCGAAGATTATAGAAAACGGAGCTTGGCCTAGTCCCCTGAGCTACCTGGGGTTCCCTAAATCGATATGTACGAGCGAATCCGTCCGTGTCTCAATTGCAAGTGCTTCGATCCCTGTTTCTGATGTTTCTGTCGCCTGAACAGGTACCTCCATCAATAATGTTATCTGCCATGGGTAAGGAACAAGTCTGATTTCTGTGCCTGCTGGATTCGAAGCTGACATGGGACACGATTTATGCAAACTCTCAGGATTCCTGATGAGTGAGTGAACAGAAGTGAATACACCATTTGAACCGATGACTGACCCTTTGTGCAGTCGGCCACTCGAAGATGGTGATCTGCTCAATATCGATATCACTGTCTACTTGAATGGGTGCGTTTGCGAAGAGACAGTACCAGTAGTGTGTTTCGTCCTTATGCCTTCTTCCGACCCTTCAGATTCCACGGAGATACCAGCGCAACTGTCCTGATTGGCACGGTGGATGAGAAGGGTCGCAGACTTGCAGAGGCCACAAGGGAGAGCATGGAAAAAGCCATCGCCATCTGCAAGCCCGGCGTACCACTAAAGCAAATCGGAAAGATCATCAGGTCAGACTTAACGCCGGAGCAGACCGTCAACGGGAGTTTCTTAACCTTACACCTGCATGCATCTCAGCGATTGCGCGGAGGCAGGGAACTACACGACGTCTGCCGACTTCAGCGGACATGGAATAGGTAACAAAATAGAGAAATATGCGATGGTTTTGCTCTATTCCGATTCACCAACTCTTGCTTAGGACGTCAATTCCACGAACCACCTATGATCTACCATTTCCGTAACTCCGATCCGGGTGTTATGGAGGAAGGAATGACGTTTACTATCGAGCCCATGCTCTGTCAAGGCACGGCTGCGCACGTGAAGTGGCCAGACAATTGGACTGCCGTTACTAGAGACGGTCAGTGCAGGGAGCTATGTTTGCATCGTCGCCATTGCTGATGTTCATGTGATTGAATATGTTCATTCAGGAGGTAGATCTGCGCAATATGGTGAGGAAAGAATCAACATACCCTTTCGACTGGCCAACTCTCATGATTTCTTTGCAGAGCACACCATCCTAATTACAAGAGATGGCGCCGATATTTTGACTGCACGATGACGAGAGTTTCCCTCGCATTCCCGAAATTTTCCGCATTCGTCGCGCTAAACAGTGGCAGGCGAAAGCAGGCCCCAGAGGTTAATCTATACTTGTGCTACTAGTCTATACTGCATGCGATTGTTCACCTCCTCCCAAGCCCCAAGGACATTGTTTTGCAGGAGTCGTTCGGAACATTCGATAGCGGATGAAGGTTGCTCAAGAGTGCCGCCCGCCACGCCATGTAGTCGGTGTACCGCTTCGTGCTCTTGACTTCCCGATGGGATATCTAGATAGAGACAAGGCGAAAGATGGTTAGCGTTCGCGGGATCGCGAGGAAGTAGAATCGCGATGACATTACCATGGCGTTGATCCCGCTCACGGCCGAGCCGAGCACCGACTGGAACGTACGGCGAGCGGGAGGGTAGCGACCTTGTTCTCGGCGAGCGAGAAGGTAGCGATGACCTTCCCGTCCGGCGAGAACGAGACGGCCATCAGTCCGTGAGTGTGATCCCCCGTGATCTGGACGCGGGGCGGCGATGCGGACGTCGTGGACGACTCCCAGACCGTACTCTTGCTATGGAAAGGAATGTTGCCGCAGTACCGTGGTGAAATTTCCACGTGAGCAACCGCACTTGACAGCCGAACCATGCGCAGCAAAAAGCGCAGTCGCATTCACTACCATCAAGCCTTGATGGTGGGTGCATTCAGTTGCTACCGCATGGAGAAACCTGCTGGTGCCCTGCGTCATCGCAGCATTGAGGCGCATGGTGCTTTATTTGTCGTCCCTGTAGTGGCCAAAGCATCAAAAAGTCCAGCGTCATCGCGTTCCCCTTCCAATCCCATGATCTATAACCCCGTCCACCAGGCGGAAAGCCATGCATACGTTTCTTCGGACACCGCTCGTCATCGCCCTTCTCGGCATCATGCTCGTCACGCTTTTCTGGCAGTCTCATCTTCGAAACCTCGCGTGCAGGGACAGACAGGACGTCGCTCTTGTGACATCCGTCACGTCGGAATCTTCGCCATCGCGAATCTGAGAGAAGAAGTAAAACAGATGCGTCGGCTACTGGAAGAGGGGGTAGGGAAAAGCTCAGCGCCCGCGAAAAAGGGACTCGAGGGTGCGGACGGACAGCCTTCGAAGACAGGGAGAGCAGCGCAACGGCTGGTGAGTTTTTAGCAGATTTCGTGGTTGCGACGGCGTTGGATTGTCTGACCCACGTTTGAAGCTCCAAATGCAATCCGACGGTCCAGAGCTGCAGCAACAGAAACCCCTCCCATCCGCTATCGCTGGCACCCACATCGGTCCCCCATCACCAGCCCAAAGAAAAATTCTCCTCGTCGGACTGTTCACCGTCCCCGAAAAGCTCCAACGTCGGGCCCTCATTCGCGCAACCTACCTCCGTCTCAAATCCGCCAACGTCGATTTCCTGTTCGTCTTCGGCACTCCTTCCAAACCTGAACATCTTCGATTGCTCCAATGGGAAAACGAGCAGCACGGCGACATCCTCATTCTCGACAGCGAGGAGAACATGGACGATGGGAAGACGTTCCACTACTTCTCCCACGTCGGCGACCGGTTCGCGGACAGGGGATACGAGTTTGTTATGAAGGCGGACGACGACGTGTGGCTCCATCTCCCGAACCTGGAACGTCGCGTACAGGCGTTCCCGAATACGGGGGGAGTTTTCTTCGGGAGGGAAGTCAACGAGGGAGCGTTCATGGCGGGGATGGGGTACCTTCTGTCTTGGGACATCGTGAGGTGGATAGCGACAGATCCGTTTCCGGTCGCCAACACTGTTGGACAGGAGGACGCCGTCTTGGCCAGGTGGCTGCACCACGGGAGACAGGTCGTGCACTGGATCAGCGAGAACGAGGAGTTTTACGACGATCCGAGTTTTCAAAGAGGGTGGGCGCACAACTACACTGAAGGTACCATCCTGATACACAGGCTGAAAGATGAGGTGCAGTTTATGAGAGCCAGTGCTCACTTTTTGGATGCACCGATACCTCCCGCTGCGACAATGGGCCCTGCGGCGGTGGCGGTTGGCATTTCATAAGTTTTCTCGCTTCTTGTATCATATAATTCATGGTCTCAGTCCTGCCTGGGACCTTCTTGTTCAAAGGCCAGCAGAAAGTCGCCCGCATATCTCCGCAATGGTCAGCCATCTCCCGTCTCTGTTGCCATCCTCCTCTTCCTCCTCCATTTCCTCATCGCTCCCGCCCCGAGCTCCGGCCCCGCCAACGCTCTCTCTCCTGAACATCCCAGCCTGAAACGACGACGCCCCCTCGAACCCGCACTGCTGTGGCCCCCAAGTGGAGGCTGTCCGCTCCCGGGAACGAACCCCACTCTGCTCATCCTTCTTGATCCAGCTTCTGGTGGTGTAAGCGGTGACCTTCCAGTAGCAGGAGCGCTACGAAGAGCGGTCTTTCGAGCCACCGCGTCGCGTCTGGATCCCGCCGATGCGACGGTCCGAGACGTCGTCTTTCCCAACAGACCGCTCCCTTTCCTGGACGTGTCGGCCGACCGACGCGATGCGGAGGTGACGGAGGATCTGGAGCTGTGGATAGCGGTCCCTGGGTTAGTGAGCGCAGAGTAGGATATCAGAGGTCCTTCCAGCGTCGGAGGTGATGGAGAAGATTCTTCCTCGTTCCCCTTCTCCGCGGCCGACGAGGGTGGAAGGTGGAAATCCTCGGATCCTGGTATCTCCACTCCCGGTCGCCATCTCAGTCTTCCCAGTAACCTTGTCCACTCTGGCCATCTCCGTCTCGCGTCGTCTCTGAGTTCCACGAGTCTATCTAGCTCAACCTTTCTCTCCTCGTCCATTGGTTCCTGAGTCATCATCTTGCACCCATTTCTTTGCCTCTTGATGACGGCCAAAGCGCGATGGAGGAGGGGATTCAGGTGAGCTCTTTGAGCAAATAGATCCGTCGTGGATGACAAAGGTGTAGAAAATGTCGAGGAGGGGTGTTGACGAGGGAACGGGGAAGACTCCCGAACCTGGAACGCAGGCCAACTCGTCCACCCGCTCCAGCTGTCGGAGAGCTAGGGCTGGATTCCGGGAACTTTTCTTGAGCTGCAGAACTCGAAGGTATTGGGTTCGGACTCTTCGATCCCGGTACATTCTGAACCGGAAAAGGGGTCAAGCCCTGCGATAAGAACAATCTAAGCGATTTTTTTCTTACCGCTGCAGCAGACAGACCATACCGAGGCCACTGCGGACCATGTTTGGCCAAGGCGGGTGTGGTCTTTTGTTGGACCATTCGGCGAAGTTCGGCTGCTTGTGTGAGTACGGGATCGGAAAATTCCAAGGCCATCCTCGCCGCGGCAGCATCCGTGTCGTTCATGGTTCTCTTGCTCTCTTTTGCGTGAGCAACATCATGCCTGCTCTCTCCGGTCTCTTGCGACGATGGTTCCCGGACTTGTTCGGACTCTCACTTGATTGCATAAGTGAAACGAGCATACCAGCCATCTCACCTTAGCTTGCTCCCCCGCCGCTTCTCCAGCAAGGGGCATCTCGAGGCCGAGCCTCTGTTGAAAACGTACCTTGGCGGACTCGCTCTCTCTCTCTCTCGTTCGATTTGAAAAAACATAGCGCTCCATGTCTCTCGTTCACCCAGCAGTGGCTCGGTCCTTCCTCCGTTCGTCGGTCTGGATTGCCACACCGCGCGCCTCGTTCATCCGACCTCATGTCACTCCTCCAACCCAAACATCACCAACACCGAAAACTGCAACCATACCAAGACCTGCTCCCTCCATCACCTCTCCCCATCCAAACTCGAATTCTTCACCACCCCCAACCATTGAACAGTACGCCGCTTCCTTCCAACCCCCACCAGGATCCTCCATCCAAAGAGCTCGGCACCAGGCTCCCAACCTTCCGAAAAAGAAGAGCTACGGCTGGAACGTTGTAAAGGTCGCATCCGTCATCCTCGCGAGCGTCATCCTCGCTACCTACATGGCAAACGTGGCAGTCACCCACGATAAGGTGAAAAAAAAAACAGAATTCCCTGTCCTTTCCCCCGTCAGCACCAGAAACTCAACCACTTTTTCGTTGGAAAAAAAAACGATCAGGAACAACGCGTGATAGCTCTGCTCGACGAAAGAAAGCGGTTACGAGAAGAGAGGGACGAGCTCCAGAGAAAGCTGAAGGGCCAGGGAGCATGAGGAAGGACGATCCTCCGAGGAGTCACTCGTGCCATGAGTCATACATCGAGAGCATGATCCCATCAGCACCCTTACAATGTCCCGCTTGTCGTCGATCTTGACGCTCTGAACGTCATGTGCATGCTTGAGCATATCACAGGCATCCCTGTCCAAGAAAAGATGAGAAGATTACGTCGGGATGGCAGCCGCTCCTATCCAGACCCGCACTCGTCTGTCGAGCGGTCGCCCCATCTAGGTGCATGGGAGGGAAGGTAGCTTTCAACAGCGAGCACCATAAGAGTATCCCGGGAAAGCAGTCGTTCCGCACCCCCGTTGTTTCAAGCAGGACCAGGCGCTCACTGCCTTACTGCGACTCTTATGCATGCATGTATGAGGAGGCTCGGTCTTGAAAGGAGGCCATGTAACGTGCATCGTCTTCTATATAGACCTACGTGTAGACGGGACAGTTGGCTTTTCGTAGGTGTCGTGATCCATTCAATGTATCACTTGTACGGCCCCTGCTCGAATAGCCGCACGTGACGCTGAGCCTCAATCTCAGGAGATAAGGTCCTGACTTTCAAGACGACAGGGTTCTCCTCCCCCTCCACAGGCCGGAAGCTGACCTGGAATCCGGTACAATTCAGTACGAGTTAATGAGCAGGCTCTAGGAAAATTGGCTCATACCTCAAACGCCTTGAGGGCAAGCTCATGCGACAGGGCGCGCGAGAAGGCAGCCCATTCGTCCCACTGAAACACTAACCGCCGAGACTGCCCGGTTATAGTCAGGTTCTTTTCATAGAGACACGACCGCACAAACTTCTCTATGTCCGCAGCGTCTGGTTCCGCTTTTTCAAGAACGACTTCCTTTTTCCAGCCGTCCATGCGAGCCAGGAGGTCGGCGTCAGTGAGCACCAGAGCTGAGCTGAGGATGTCGAGACACTGGAGAGGCGTCTCTGACTCGGGTCCCATGGCAAGGAAAGCTTTGATTGCCATGCATCGATGAGAAGCGAGAGCGGATGACAGTAGACTGCCTTGAGGGGTTGCGGCGACTTCGCCTGTGGTTTGGAGGATGGCACAGAATCTCTCAAATGAGAGGGTCGACAAGAGAACCGCAGCCTGTTCACGTGCAGCTTCCATGCGTTGCATCGACGTTCCGTTGTCAAGAGCAAGTTCGAGGATCTCTAAAGAGCTTTCAGAGGCTGCACAGCTGGTGACCACCATCGGACTCTGAATTGGCTCGGCTTCCAGTAGCCGCAGGCATCGCCTTGGTTCCTGAGAAGCAGTCCCTGGGTTCGAAATCTCGATCCACGCGAACGGAAGCATGAACCAACCAACGGCGGACACGATAGATTGCCCTTCTTCATCCGTGTGTCCTTGGGGAATAGCAGTGGTATTTCCGAGGGGCAGACTCGCCCTCGCGAGTTCTGGGCCGTTTTGTAAATATCGACTCCTGCTGTGAGCGGTATACGTTTCCAGAAGGTCGGCAGTCGACGCAGTCAACGCTGACAGTTCTGTGGAGGAGCTAAGGGAAGAGTAAGGAAATGGACCCCGTACTGTCGCGTGCTGACGATTTCATGTACATACTTTTTGCACCAGTTAACCAGAGCTCGCTGTCTATCCCGCTCCGCAGAGCCACGGCTGACCTGACTTAGCTCAGCATTCGCGCCTGATCGAAGCTTGTGGATCTTGTACGTATGATCATTGTAGACGTACTCCAGATTTCTGCAAAAAAGGATCGTCCGAGGCTGGAGGGAATCAATAAGCAAGAGACTCCGCGGAATTTGGATTGTACGTCACTGCTCGTATGATACCGCATATTCAAGAATAGAGCTAGACCTCGAAAATGCCTCGAGGATCACCAGGCCCTTTGATTCGTCCGTGCAAAGCAGGGATATGCTGTGTCGTGGGGTTCCCCCGTCGAAAACATGTTCGCGAATGGGGCCTTTGTCTGGAGACCAAATGATTTGTTTGAGTAAGATCCACTGTCGTTGATGAGACTACATGCATCGCTTACCAAGAACGACTAGGACGAGGTCTACCTCCGAAAGAACAGACGCACGTGAGAGTTCGCCGGCGAGAAGGATTGCACGGGGCTCGTAGTAGCAGTGCTGGATCCGTGACGGCGCAATCTGAAGGTTGAGATAGACCGAGTTCCGCTGCGCACGGAGATGCAACGGACACCGCTTGTCCCGTATGTTCTGCTTCGGCATCATGTTGAACATCTAAATGTATGAAGATAAGAGTTGGGTAGAGTACATTCGCGAGGTCCCCAAAAACCCCTGCAGGCAATCTGCCCCAGCAAATCTGTGGGTCTCTACGAATTTTCCCCTTTACATCTGCTTCCAGCACCTGACCCGCATGGCCCCATGTCAAAAGCAACGAGCAAACTTACTTTAAACCGCTTCCCCTCGTCTAATCGAGACAACAGCGACTCATCCGGAGCCCATATTGTGAGCATGGCCTGTCGCGTCCGGTCAAGGGACACGCCTGCAGGTGGATAATCGCAAACAAGTAGAGTAATGAATCTCGTCACATCTCGCGGTGCGACTTCGGCCTACATCCGCAGGGCTGTGAGTAAATGTGGGACGAGGGTCGAGATCATCACAAGGAACCATTACCCCCATGCGGACCGCGACCTCTTCGCGCAGTTCGGCTACATGCTCCTCAGCAGCATTTGCGTCTTGTGACTCGTTGTTGGTCGATTGGCGATGCTTTCTGGTGCTCGTGGTGTTGGCATCATCCTTCTCTACCTGCTGTACGATGCTCTCCAGTTTTTTTTCATACGCTTTCTGCGTCATGGGGTGAGAAAAGCGCGCGGTACTGTAAGTACCGGTATTGTTCAGAAGTACCTGCCACTGAGTAAGAGCGTGCTCCTCCTCCTTTCCATTCCGAAAGATGGTCTTTCCGTCGGGCATCTTCTCACAGAACCGGGTATGGTAACGCCGACACACGATGACGTCGACGCATGGGATCAATCCTCCTTCCGGACGGACCTGCCGCAAGCCGACCACAAAGTTGCGTTGACGCTGGTAGCCAAGCGATACATTCCAGTAGGCTCGACGAACTCCATTTGCTGACAGTCGAAGCTGCGTGCTATCGGTAACTTCCAGCACTGGACAAGGATCTGCCGGCCCAGCGAGCTGACAGGTAGATATCAGGATTGACAGGCGAACAGGGTGAATAAGCCCAGTTGTCTTTACCTGTGCATTACAGATACGGAGTTTCATGCCGACTGTTATCTTTCCTTGCCGGATTAGGGATACGAGTGATCGGTCTACAGAAGCCTTGATGCCGTACCAGCCGTCTGTCAACTCGAGGTGCCACCCTGTACGAACACCGCTTGAGGCCAGAAATCCCGGAAAGTTCACAAATCCGCAAGCTCCTCACCAGCTCCGCTATCATCCAGGGACCCAACCTGAGCAACGCACAAGACCAGAAATCGATCGGGTATGTCATCTCGTTCCACAATTAGCCTTAGCGCTGACCGCTGTGCTTGATTGATCTCCGTTTCATATCTGTGCAATGACTGGCCTCAGTATGTTAACGGACGTCTTGTGGTCCGGATCCATCTCACCGGTACAGCAACCGCTTCCGCACCGTCTCCCGGCACCAAACGTGACTGTGTTTCGGAAAGGACCGGACACGACACGCTAGTGTCCAGACGATCCAGCGGTAATGGTTAGAGACCCATTCGGGGGTGGCCAGATTTGAGCGTCCACCGGCAGCGACAATGTCTGCTTGCGCTTCCTTGGAACCCCAAGCGTCCGCTGCATCGCCGCCTGGAAACACGTAGGATGCCGCGTAAAGAGCCGTCATCTTAATGACTTCCTCGGGACTGTTCGCAAACTCGAAGTCAGGAAGATAAGGAGAAAAAGCTATGAATCGTTACGTACATGTGTGCTTCAGGGAGCGAGGCTGCTGGAGATGTCTGCCTTCTCTTACCATCAGCGTATAGAGGAGTGACATGCGGTACTGGTACCAAAGCTTGATGTCAGAACGCGATGGAAAACAAGCTATGGAAAGCAAGCGCGTGAAACGCACCCAGAAACTTACATGACAGGTCAAAAAGAACAAGAGGCTTCGGCTTCACGATTTCCTCCACAGAGCTTGGATTTGTCTCTTTTAGACGACTGGCAGGTGTCTTCACTATGTGCTGCACCGGCCTAAACGCTTGGCCCATAGAAAAGTTGGAAGGTGTGACAGGCTGTCGGCGCGCTGCTGGCACGAGAGGGGTGGTAATAAGAGTCTGCCGTCGTGAGCGTTTGGATGTGATTGCAAACCCGCCGGCTAACGGTGTTGTCGGTCGAGGCTTTACGATACTCGACGGTGCGGAATAAAGGTCAGTCGAAAGATCTGCGCGGCGGGAGACTCGAGAAGGCGTCTCCAAGGGCTCGTTCCCTAAACCGAGATCTTCGCCCAGTAGCAGTTTCGCCCTGGTTTGTGCTTCCTTTGAAATGCCTTCAAGTGCCTTGCCAGTGCCGGACGCAAACCCAGAAAAGCCAGAATGTGCCTTTGCTGCGGGTGTGTCGAACATTGCATTTCTGCATTTGTCATTTTCAACGATAGTAGCGGGTGACTGATCGGCATTGTCCGCGATTTGAATAGCCGGACGCGCAAGCGTTTTGACTTCCTTCGAAAGAGCCTGATTGCTGCTATTAGGACCGGGCGTTTTCGAGGGTAGCGGGAACAAGATGTTCTCATCTGCCGGCCGATCCATAACGTCCGACAAAATTGAAATTGCCCTTTCAAGGGCTGCCGAAGCTAGAGGCTTCAGTGCTTTCCCCGTCCCAGTGGAAAAGCCACTGAAGCTGGCTCGTGGTTCCGGAGCTGGGGTTTCGAATTTCTCCGTTGGTGCAAGATTGCCGTTCTTTGGACCAGGTGTTTTTGAGGCCCGAGGGAACAGGTTCTCGTCCGTGGGCTCATCCATGACGTCTGCGAACCTTGATGCTGCTTTCTGAAGGGCCACTGAAGACAGCGGCTTCAAAGCTTTTCC
>JADGJA010000257.1:11609-27269 GCA_027596035.1 Thoreauomyces humboldtii
CCGTGGGCTCATCCATGACGTCTGCGAACCTTGATGCTGCTTTCTGAAGGGCCACTGAAGACAGCGGCTTCAAAGCTTTTCCAATTCCAGTGGAAAAGCCGCCAAAGCTAGCTAGAGGTTTTGGGGCCGGCGTCTCAAACGCATCCGGTTGAGCCAGATTACCGTTCTTTGGACCAGGTGTTTTTGAGGCCCGAGGGAACAGGTTCTCGTCTGTGGGCTCATCCATGACGTCTGCGAACCTTGATGCTGCTTTCTGAAGGGCCACTGAAGACAACGGCTTCAAAGCTTTCCCAGTCCCAGTGGAAAAGCCGCCGAAGCTAGCTAGAGGTTTTCGTGCCGGGGTCTCAAATGCATCCGGTCGAGCCAGATTACCGTTCTTTGGACCAGGTGCTTTTGAGGCCCGAGGGAACAGGTTCTCGTCCATGGGCTCATCCATGACGTCTGCAAACCTTGATGCTGCTTTCTGAAGGGCCACTGAAGACAGCGGCTTCAAAGCTTTCCCAGTTCCAGTGGAAAAGCCGCCGAAGCTAGCTAGAGGTTTTGGGACCGGCGTCTCAAACGCATCCGGTCGAGCCAGATTACCGTTCTTTGGACCAGGTGTTTTCGAGGCCCGAGGGGACAGGTTCTCGTCTGTGGGCTCATCCATGACGTCTGCGAACCTTGAGGCTGCCTTGCAAAGGGCTGCCGCAGACAAAGGTTTCAAAATTTTCCCATTACCAGTCAAAAAGCCGCTAAAGTTGGCTCGGGGTTTTGGCGCCGGTGTTTCAAAGGTCTCTGGAAGAGTTTGATTGCCGCTCTGAGGGCCAGGCGTTTGGGACGCTGATGGGATCAACGCGCCATCGTTGGCGGGCCCATCCATGACCTTTGGGAATGTTGAAGTTGGTTTCCTAAAGGCCGATGAAGGCAGCGGGTTCAAGACTTTCCCAGTTCCGGTAGAAAGGCTGCTAAACCTAGCTCGTGGTTTCGGAGCCGGAGTCTGCAGGTTCGCGATGACAATGTTTTCTCCTTCGAAATTGGAAAGCTCCTTAAGGAAAGACGTCCTTCTCTTCAAAGCATCCGCGGACATACTGCTGGGCCCATTCCCAGGTAACACATGGATAGGAACCCGGGAAGGTGTTTCTGAGGGGCTCTTGGGAGAGTTTCTTGTGATGTCATCAAACATGGCAGCAGCTTTCCTCTTTGCGCTTGCAGATGTGTTTTTGAGCCTTTTGCCCCCGCCAGTGGAAAAGCCAACAAAGCTGGTCGGCGCTGGCATTTCAGGGCTATGACTTTCAACGGCGACGGGGTCGGGAGATTGCAATGCCGCAACATGGAGCAAACCTTCGTCAAATCCCGAGGCAGCTTGACAGAGTGCTTTTCGTGACAAAGGACTCAGCGAATTGTCATATCCGGTGGAACCCCCGCCAAAAATCAGCTGCTCTGCGGAAGATTGTTCTGAGGAAGGCAATGCTTTTGCGCAATTTGGCATCGTACGCTTGTAATTAGCGGAAGTATCTTCGAGCTTGGACAACCCTCCTCCAGGATCATGGTCCGATGCTTTCTCAGACTTGCTTGGAAGATGGGCGCCTGTTTCAGCCGGGACTGATTTGACGACTTTTGCAGCTGGTGAAAGCCTTTTCGAATGCGATGGCGGTAGTGCTGGTAGGACCATGCAAGGAACCCCACCCGCCAGCAGCTGATCTCCTCGGTCGTGCTGCATCTCAGTGTTCGCAACCTCTTCCGATCGTTCTGGATTTTCCTCAAGAACTTGACCCTCGGGCAGGTGAGTCGACCCAAGACGGCTGACATGCAGTGGTTGTATCTCCGTCACCACGTCTTGGTCCGAGGTGCCGACCAGGGGATGAAGGTCCCCATACCTAGGTCTCTCGTCCAGATGCGACGGTGGAGAAGCTTGTTGCAACGGTAGCTTGGAAGATACATTGTTAAATACACCAGGCAAAACTCTGTGCAGAACATTCAGGTGTTGAAAGGATATCGGAGCCGCTCCACCTTTATGCAACTTCTTGGATTCCTGCATCGGCTCGCGTGATGGAGAGGGATCAGCGACTACGGATACTTCACGGTCGGTACTGATGGTAGCCTCATCCGTCGTGCTTATGTCGTCATGTGCTAGCCCCGGCATTCCAGTCTCCACGGCAGTTTCTGGAATAAAGATTAGAGGGCGCCCATCGGGTCCCCCGACTGCGCTCGGAAGATCGGGGAATTCCTCAAGTAAGCGCGCTTCATTTAGTGAACCCGGATCGTTCACCGCATCCAGTGCGTTACGCGTTTCTACTTCGTGCAAGACCATTTTCTCTGTTTCTCCTGGGCTGGCGGATTTGAAAACCGAGGGGCCGCTCGGTATCAAGACTTTATATGTATTTACGGCCGTATTGTCCTCTATCGGTCTTAGAGTCTGCCCAGCTTTGTCGACAGACTCCAAAGCTGTGTCATTCGGTATTGCTATGAATGTTTGTTCCACAGGTTCCGAGTTCGTGCTGACCGGCGAACCCCTAAGGAGGGTTACTGCGCCGGTACTTGCAGCTACTTTTACGAGCGGACGATCGGTATTGGTGTCCCCGTCACGACCTCTCATGTCCGGTAGACACAGATTCACATTGAGCGCGGTAGTTTCGTTAGAGAGCTCACCGTGCGCAAGCTTCGAAGTTTCATCCGTGACGGAGAAATATCGCTCAATGACTTCTGTTGCATCCTCCCTCCAAAAGTCCTGCCCTCCATCTAGTGCCTTTTCCAGCATCCACGCGATCTCATTGAGGTCCGGATGGGTCAAATCGTAATCGGGAATGGGCACGTATTGCCCCGTACTTTCTTGGAAAGAGTATACCCCGTCGTCGTCCCAGATGACCGGATAAGCACGATACCATTCATAGGCAGAAATCATTACTTCGAGGGCTGGATCCCAGAGCTTCCACCGTGGGTCCCACCAGGGAGGGTTGTCTGCATCGTACTCTGGCTTAGCGACAATGTATGACTGGCTCGTGTACTCGGGATCTGCTTCCGCCCATCCCGGATGCATATCATCTCTGTCAAATAAACCTTCAAACTGCCCTTCGCGAGCGTTTCCATCATATTGCCGCGAAAATCGGGACTGGGATCGAGGAGCGAGGCTGTGTGAGGTTAAACATGGCGTGATCCCTTCATGACTGTATTTATCGTTTTGCGCCGTGACTCGACGCGGAGACTCTGCAGGGATTTGGGAGAGGAGGTAGGAGGCTGGGCTGAGCGGGGCGGGGACGTGCTGAATATACTCGGAGTACGTCGGAAAGTCCGGAATCCCTCGCGATACTGAGCGGTCACTGTTGCCATCTTCCTCCGAGCTGGAGCTCGACGAACTTGCTGCACTGGGGGAAACAGAATTGAAACGCACTTCCGGTCGAGCTGCTCGATTCGAGGTAAGTCTGGCAGAACTGGTGACTAAGCCACCTGGTTTATATCTAGGATGTTGTGACGCAAGGATAAAAGTTGCGGGGTATTCGATGGATTCTGGAGCAGTAAGAAGCAGTTGCTGACTTGCTTCGTAATCTGACTCTTCTGGCTCCTCGCTCTCATCGGTAGTACTTGGTCTTTCCAATTCCGGACCCATTCCTGCGTGGTCTTCCGGCTTCAAGTGATTTCCTGATACCTGAGGTAGACCCTGAGCAGTGGGTTCGTTCAGCAATGCTGAAACAGGTGTTGTTGATGCAATCTCCCAAGAGGATTCTTCGGTCTGAACTGCATTAATAAAGTAACTTTGCGGTGGCATGTCTGTCTGTAGTGTACCAGCTGTTCCTAGCACCTCCGCCTTTTGAGCAGAAGCTATGCAAGCATGCTTGCCAATGTCCGGCAACGGATTGAGGGCAGGTGTCTCAGCGGGCCTGGCCCGACACTTTAATCGCCGGTTCTCGAAATCCGCTTCGTCGTCAGTGGAAGATAATAGATAACTTTCGCTAAGCGTGTCAAGCTCCGAGTCGTCATATCCGTAAACCTCCAAATCGAAGTCCGACTGAAAGGTTGACGAGGTCGCTTTCGCAGATTCTGCTTCGTTCAACGACGCAATCGATTGGGTCTTGAACAAGATCGGGATCTTACTGTTGCATTTCTCTGCTTGCGTTGCTTTCTGCGAGCTTCTTGTCTGGCCTTTCTTATCGGATGGCGCCTTTTTTGAAGGTGGCTCACGCCTTCTAAGCGACTGTCTGCGTTCAGTAGGAACAGCGTCTAAGGCATCTTTCTCTGCCTGTTGTAAGCTCCGGGAGGAATCTCTAAGATTGAGCGCGGATCGAAGGAGTAGTCGCGGAGGGGGCGATGCGGGACGCCTACGTGTGCGTTTCACGTGGAGCGTATCCAGTTGAGATGGTATTGTCACGTTCTCGTCGTGTACCTGTCGCCCAGCGCTTTGTTGTAAAGCAGATCCAGCCTCTGAGGATTGGGACTCGCTCGCGTTTGCGACTTTCCTTTCGAAAGGAAGTTTGCGCTTTCGTGCTGTGGGGGAGTTTGATGGGCTGATGTCCAACGCTAGATTCTTGCGAGTTCGCAAGACTGTGGAGTCTTCTCGTAACGAGCTAGGTCGCTGAACAATGTTGAGAAACGTCGGAGAAGTTACGCAAACCGGCGTCTCGTAGGAGCCCCTCCCACGCAGCATGCTGGCGACCGCCCCGGGAGTTTCGTCGGGCAGCCTCGACGCGACGGGGCTAGCGAGGGAAGGACTCCAGTTGGAATTGAATTTGAAAGCGGTGGTGTGTAACCCTTTCAGCTCTCCAGGCCGTGTACTCCACGGTGTAGCACTTGGCCGTGGAGAATGTCTCGGTTGGAGTGGAGTCGTGAGGTGTTGCGACATCAGTGGATCGTGCTTCTCAGCCAAGGCAAGCTGCTAGGAAGTGATGAGATTCGTCGAGCATCCGAGAGAACAAGTCTGTTTTTCCCCCGCCCAAGTGCCTGCCTTGCCATCGCTTGAGCTCCTTCCTACCTGCAGGGAACCCTGAGGGGGCAGACGGTGTGACGAGTTTTCAAGAGACGACCGCTCCGGAGAATCCGCCATGATATAGACTTCCAAGGAAAGGACTGCGGTGGATCAAGTCGGCACAAGTATGTATTGGCCTGCGAATTCGAGGAACCTCAATCATGGGACAGCAGATATTAGGTTGAAGACTTCGGACTCGTCTGGACGGAAAGGAGGCGAGAGGATGTGGCTGTGCTGAACCTTTCCAGGTCGTGGGCCAAAGGCTACCGGTATGTACCTGTCGCGACAGATGCGGACGGGACGAGACCATGATGAACTATGTACTTTGATGAGCTACAGTATGTACAGCTGTACAGTGTAGTTTCTTTCCATGAATTTCAGGCGCCAAAGAGTCCCCAATCTAGAACCTTCAGACTTCCAACAACCCTTCTGAACATCAGATCCACGTCTCCTTCCGTCATGTCGAGAGCAGCGACGGCAGCCCCGTTTCCTTCTTGACCAGCACTGGTGGGGTTGCTGCTGCTGTCCTGGCCGATGACGACGGGATGGTTGTAGGACACCAGGAGGTCGGTGCCCACACTGGGTATCCTCACGACGGCTAACCTGACGCTCACTTGGTTCCTGGCCGTGGCGGACCTTTCGTTGAACTTTGCGATCCACTGGAACCCGGTCACGACCACGGTCGTACATGGTCGATCGACGAGTGGGACGGGTACGTCGGAGGTTTCCTCGGTCTTTCGGTCCGAACCCATCAACGTAGTGGAAATATCCTGCTCTTCTGCGCCATTGTCTTCCGCAAGTTGCGACCAGTGGAATGCGCCCATTCTATCATCTGGGACGTCTGTGTCTGTCTCGAGGAGCTCGACCATGAAACAGCGATCGGTTGAAGCGTGGACAAAGACCTCTTGGTTGGACGGGACTTCACGGAGACTGGAGACGTCGATAAAGGAATGCGGGAGGGAAATAGAGATTGCCCCTCCGTAAAGGAGAACCTGAGAGAGAGGTGTGGAGAGGAGTGGTGCTTGAGCTGGCATTGCGTCGAGTCGGTCGTCCGTCTCGTCCGTTGTCTCCAAAGCAGGCCCTGAAAAGACTGGGACTGGGGACCAGGCAACGAGAGGTCCGGATGAGTCCGAGAAGGCCGGTAGTCTTCCGCTCCGGCCCCGCTCGCTTCAAAGCCTGGAAGCTTCATCTCGGCAACCAACGTCCTCCACCCTTGTCATTATGCGTTTCAACGAGGTAGCGACAAGCGACTTTTTCTCAGACGACACGCGGACAGACCCACTACCTTCTTCCTCACCATCAACACCACGTCCATCAAAACTACACCGCGGCCATCACGAAGACGACAATGACGACGACGACGACGACGATAGGGACAACCTTCCGGACCTCCCACCGTTCTCTCCGAACCTCACTCACCTTGTCGAGCTCCTCAATGAGGAAGTGCCATCCCACTTACCCTCGCTGGACAACTCAGACGTAGATTCGGGAGGAGAGGAGAAGGATGACGTGGAAAATGCAAAGCTAGAGGACGACGCCGAATCACATCAGGATCCTACGACAGAGCAATGTCCATCAACGGAGGAGCTGGCTAAGCAAGAATGGGTGAAGAAGATGCGTCTCCAGTTCTGCGTTAGGGAGGACTTGGAAATTACGAGGAACATTATACATCCCGACGGCACACTCAATCAAGAGTACGAAGATAGATCATACTTTGGCTTTGCAGAATGCAAAACACGCACACTATCCTAATACCCGCGTTCCTTTCAGCTACTTTCGACCACCGAAGGGCATCAAACTGCAGGGCGAGGTGACAAAGAAATGGACCGACAGGGAACGGAGCCTCCTCATTCTCGGCATCGAAAAGTACGGCATCGGTCACTTTCGGGAGATATCAGAGGAGTTGCTTCCGGAATGGGTGAGTTCAACCGTCTCTAGCTCCATTTTCACCCTTTCCCATTTCCCGTTTCCACTTCCCCTCCTGAAACTTCCATGTCCATCTTTTTCATTTTGTGTTAGGTACCCAATGACCTCCGCGTAAAGTCCATGCGTCTCATGGGTCGACAGAACCTGCAAGAGTACCGGGACTGGAAGGGCAACGAGAAGACTATTAAGGATGAGTATGATCGGAACAAGGAAATTGGGCTACGACTGGACGCGTGGAAAGCTGGAGTTCTCGTGTCGAACGGTGACGGAAGGGTGGAGGATGAGTGGAAAGCGAACCCTGTGAAGTTCATCTCTATAGATGTAAATAGAAGCTTGAAGAAGCAGCGGATGGTCTGAGAATCACGTTTGTTGAATAGCAGTTGGTTTTTTTCGGGGAAGCTTAAAGTCGGATCGAGGAATGGAAGGCAAGCCGTTGAAGCACTGGGGATTTGGGAATTCTATTTGAATTGCATGAAGGGATCTCCAGTGGACAATTCTCCATCTTCAAAGCAGGGCGATCAGCCTCATCGTCCAGATGGGATCTTTCGATTTGTATCCGGACGCCTTCTTTTCCAACTTTCGGCTTCTCTGCTTCGGCATCATTCGAACAGCACAATTGTATTCGAAGTCGCTGAACAGTTTCTAGGATCTCGCGCGGACTCCAAGACGCTGGTTGCATGCCGAAGGAGATCCAGCAAGCCTCTGTTTGGTCGAGATGGATCGCTGCCATCCGAACGCTGCACAGTCTTAATACAGTTGTGCTTGCTGATGCGACCCCACTCTATCAGGCATCGGTTTTGACTGCGACGTAACGTTCTGGTCGCCGCTGCACGTTCCTCGTCTCCCATCTCAGGCATCCGGAACCTGTTGGATCCTTGCTTTCGCGGGTAAGGGGCATGGTGTGAAATGTGATATCTGCGCTTTGTTTGCTCCTCTGTTGGATGCAGGGAAAGAACGAGCGAACGCAAGGAGCTACTACTTGAAAGGTTTCTGAAAGAATCACAGACATCCCTCTTGCTTTCTTGCCCGTAATGCATTTGTACATGGTCACGCAGCAGGCTTCATCAGCTCGGCTCTATGAATGTAACGGTACGTTCAACATTTCCCATGCTCGATGTTTTGGTACTCTTCCGAAGGCCACAGGAGCGACGACCCGTCCTCCCCAACGCTACCTGAGCTGACGCGTAAAGTCGTCGTTGATGTCCTCTTCATCCCAGTTGTCATCCCACAGGACTGCGTCCTCGTGATCCTCATCGGCTTCGGTCCAATCTGATTGCCGGTGATGGGAACAACAAGAAAGCGTCAACGTCCCGGGTCGAGCAAGGAGTGGCCCTTGCTGAAAGCGAACACGAAAGGAACAGGCAGCGTACTTTCGACGGGAAAGTCCTCGAACTCGTCGTCCTCTTCGATGGCGATGAGCTGCTCTGGTTTCTCCTCCTGATCCTGGAACGGGGATTGCTGTGCGGCGGCCATTGCTCTGGAAATCCGCTTGTTGCAGTTGTGTGTTGTTTACAGTCGGATGTTCCATCCAAAGTCCTACCCTTGTGCCTTGTGGTCGCCAGTGCCTCTCCTCTTTCTCTTTTTCGCCCCCCTCGTGCTTTTCCCACTACGCGCTCTGCACACACACACAACACACACACACACCTGCACCGCCTTCAAAAGAGGTCGGTCTGTCATTATTCAGTTGGCTTGCTTCTACCAGGCGCTGATGATTTTGCTCCTCCATCAGCTCATCTCATCGGGTGCAAACCGGATTGTCCTTCCACCGACAAAGTCATGCCTCCTCTCATGGGGCCTCAGCCCCCGGGGCGAGGCAAGGGGAGCTCCATATTCGAAATGGACACCATGGGTCGCGACGACCTGAGATATGCCGGCAAGAAGCTCACCGATCCCATCAGCGCTGTGGAGGACAAGTGGAGGCTGGTCCCCGCGTTCCTGCAGACAAAGGGACTCATCAAGCAGCACGTCGATTCCTTCAACTATTTCATCGAGACCGAGATGAAGCAGATCATGCAAGCCAACGCAAAGGTCGACAGCGACGTCGACAAGGCTTTCTGGCTCAGGTAAACCGGTTGCAACCATGCTTCGTTCAAGCCATGATCGGGGGACGCCTAACATCGTGGCATCTCAGGTTCAGGGACATCCGGGTCCAGCGGCCGACGGCCTTCGACGTGCGAAAGGGTGTCGCCTACGAGCTCACGCCTCACGAATGTCGACTCCGCGACGTCACGTATGCCGGAACCATCCTCGTCGACATCGAATACGTCCGCGGAAAGCAGTTGGTGACGAAGAGGGCCATCGACGTCGGACGCATGCCCATCATGCTGAGGAGCAGTCGATGCCATCTGACCGGCAGATCTCCCGAGGACATGGTCAAAGCCGGGGAATGCCCCCTCGATCCTGGCGGGTACTTCATCATCCGCGGGACGGAGAAGGTGATCCTGATCCAGGAGCAGCTGTCCAAGAACCGAATCATCGTCGAGATGGACAGGACGGGTCTGATCAACGCCAGCGTCACGAGTTCGACGCATGAAAAGAAATCGAAGACCAACATCTGCTACGGGAAGACGGGTCGCGTGAACATGAAGCACAATAGCTTCAGCACTGATGTTCCCGTGGTGATCATCATGAAGGCCATGGGAGTCGAGTCCGATCGGGAGATTGCTGAGCTCATCTGCGGCACAGAAGAGAAGTTCCTCGAACTGTTCTCGCCGTCGTTGGAAGAGTCGGCTCTGCTGGATCCCCCTGTGCACACGCAGCGGCAAGCGTTGGACTGGCTTGGAAAAAAGGTCAAGGTCACTGCCATGCGAAGTCGCTTCGGAATGAAGAAGGACTACGTGGAAGAGGCCCGCGACTTGTTGGCAACGACGGTTCTCGCTCATGTTCCCGTGGAGGATCTCAACGGGCAATGGAACTACCGGCCGAAGGCAGTTTACGTAGCGTTGATGGTGCGTCGATGTCTGCAGGCCGTCCGGGACGGTGGCATCGTGGACGATCGTGATTTCGTCGGAAACAAGCGATTGGAACTTGCTGGCCAGCTGCTCTCTCTGCTGTTTGAGGACCTTTTCAAGTCCTGGCAAGCCAACATCAAGCGTGCCATCGACACGCAGCTAAAGAGGGCGAACCGCACATCGCAGTACGACGCGGCGACATCCGTGTCGCAGACCTCGCGGTTTATCACCGACGGTCTTTTCCGTGCAATCTCGTCGGGAAACTGGAACGTGAAGCGATTCAAAATGGAGCGCGCTGGTGTTACCCAGGTCTTGACCCGATTGAGTTATGTCTCGGCGCTCGGCATGATGACAAGAATCAGCTCCCAGTTCGAAAAGACGCGAAAAGTCAGTGGACCGCGTGCGCTGCAGGTTTGTTTCTTCATGAGCTTCTTCTCTGGTTTCTTTAATCTTTGTTCTGACCCGTGTTTTCTGCAGACATCGCAATTTGGCGTCATCTGTCCGTCTGACACGCCAGAAGGAGAAGCGTGCGGACTCATCAAAAACTTGGCCCTCATGACGCACATCACCACCGATTCGGATGACACGGCAATGCGTCGCCTGTCGTACCACCTTGGCGTCGAAGATGTCAACGTACTATCGGGCGGAGACCTCTACGAGGATGGGACTTACCTCGTCTTCCTCAACGGAGTGATTCTGGGAGCACATCGACATCCAGATAAATTCGTTCATGACTTCCGACGGCTGCGGCGAGCCGGTCGGATTGGCCCTTTCGTCTCGATATATCGTACTGCTTCCCAGGCTACAATCAACATCAGTAGCGACGGAGGACGTGTTTGTCGGCCGCTGATCATTGTGGAAAAGGGCATCAGCAGAGTTACGGACCAGGATATTAAAAACGTGATTCACGGCGTCAAAACTTTTGAGGATCTGATTCAGGAGGGGAAGATTGAGTACCTGGACGTCAACGAAGAGACGGACACAGACATTGCTATGTACGAGAAGAACATCAGCACGCGAAATAAGATCCTGGCCGGCGTATCTTCAGTTTCCGCGGCCACCCTTGCTCGAGCTGCGGAAGAGATCGAGAGTACACACTTAGAAATCGCGCCATTTACGGTTCTCGGGGCCGTTGCAGGGCTTATTCCGTACCCCCACCACAACCAGTCTCCGCGAAACACATATCAATGTGCTATGGGAAAACAAGCCATTGGCGCTATCGCCTATAACCAACTTACGCGCATCGATACGCTCTTGTACCTCATGGTGTACCCGCAGCAGCCCATGGTCAGGACTCGCACGATTGAGCTTATCGGATACGACAAACTTCCCGCCGGACAAAATGCGACTGTTGCGGTCATGAGTTATAGTGGATACGACATTGAAGATGCACTCGTATTGAACAAGGTAATAACGAACGGTGTCCGTTCTCGTCATTTCAGCTTAGACTGAAACGTGACTTCAGGCTTCTGTGGACCGAGGCTTTGGTCGCTGTCAAGTTATGCGAAAGTTTGGCACCGTCATCAAAGCGTACCCCAACCAAACATACGACCGTCTAGCGGATCGAGTCCTTGACGAATATACCGGGGCCGTTCAAATAAAGTACGACCTCCTCGACGATGACGGTATCGCAGGGGTAGGAGAACGCGTCCTCCCCAGCAACATCGTTTCCCAGATCATTATCAACAAGCAGACCCCTACGGAGACGGAGCCGCGCGTGGCAGTTGAAGGCGGCGACGGTCAATACGCCGGCAGAGCGGAACCCGACGCGGTGTCCTACAAGTCCACACCCATGACATGGAAATACCCCTCGGACGGCGTCATCGACCAGGTCCTCCTCACCACGAATGAGGAGGAACAGACCATCGTCAAGGTTCTCATGCGACAAACGCGACGACCTGAGCTCGGAGACAAGTTTTCGTCCCGACACGGACAGAAGGGTGTCTGCGGCATCATCGTCCAGCAGGAGGACATGCCGTTCGCGGATACGGGCGTGGTGCCGGACATCATCATGAACCCCCATGGTTTCCCGTCTCGAATGACGGTCGGAAAGATGATCGAGTTGCTTGCTGGCAAGGCTGGAGTGCTGGCTGGTCAGCTGCAATATGGAACGGTAGGGATGATTTCAGAGTGGAGCCGAACGCTTCCGGCAAGTTACTAAGACCCGCACTTTTTTCCTGTTTGTTTCAGGCGTTCGGAGGTTCAAAGGTATCCGACATGTCGGAGATCCTGATCAACAATGGGTTCAGCTACTCCGGCAAGGATTTCGTGACGTCTGGCATCACTGGAGAGCCGCTGCAGGCATACATCTTCTTTGGCCCTGTTTACTATCAGAAGCTGAAGCATATGGTTATGGACAAGATGCACGCCCGAGCAAAGTAAGAGTGCGCTTCATCCCGCGCGAACGAGGTGCAACCTGCTGACCTTGCCCCATTTCTCATCCGAACAGGGGCCCACGCGCAACGCTGACTCGTCAACCCACCGAAGGTCGTTCCCGAGACGGCGGTCTCCGAGTGGGAGAGATGGAGCGCGATTGCCTGATCGGACACGGCACCGCCGCCCTCCTCATGGAACGTCTCCTCTTTGCGTCCGATGCTTACGACTGCGAGATGTGCGGCGAGTGCGGTCTCGTCGGAGGATACCACGGCTACTGCAACTACTGCAAGAGCAGGAAGGGCGTCGTCAAGGTCAAGATACCCTACGCTTGCAAGCTCCTCTTCCAGGAGCTCATGAGCATGAACGTCGTACCGAGGGTCAAGGTCAAGGACCTGGAGTAATTACCTCTGATTCCCGAGCTCCAATCCAACACAAATCATCATCATCATCTTTTCAGTTCGAAAAAGCATTGTTTGTATCTACTTCCTAATCTTATTGCGCCTCTTTCATTGGCGCCTTGATACTTTCCTGACCTGCAAAATCGTCTATAGAGAAAGCCCTTCCGGCACTTGTCCGGATGTATCAGAATTACATGTCCTATTGGTATCCTCGAACCTACAATATATCCAAAAGTCCTATCTTTCGCCCGTCTGTTTTCGTGCCCCCAAAAAGTGTCTTCTTCCCAGCTCAGAACTCCTTGAAGAGCTCCGAGAAGGGATCCGCCTTGAAGAATCCATCGTGTCCGACAGCCGGACTTTTGAGCGCCTCCATGTACTCGTCGGCCTTGACGCCTCTCGCGATGCGATCCTTCTCGATAAACTCTGGCGGATCGACGGACGGGACGAAAGGCGGTGCCGTCTGCCTCGCCTCGACCTTCTTCCACACCAAAGGTCTGAACCAAGGATGTTGTCTGATCTCCGCCCCGTCGTTCAACGAGCCCAACCTTCTCTCGGGGTCCATCTCCAACAACCTTCTCACCACGTCCTTTCCGGGACCCTTAAGAAGGGGATGCCACTTTATCCTCCCCGACTGGATGTTGTCGTAGATCCGATCCGACGAGTCGTCCCCGAACGGGGTCTTGCCCGACACGAGCTCGAAGATGAGGACGCCGAGGGACCACCAGTCCACGGCGCATCCGTAGGGTTTGTTGGCGACGATCTCCACCGCGATGTAGTCGGGAGTGCCGCAGAAGGATTGAGTCGTCTTCTTGACCACCTTCGCGAACCCAAAGTCGGCGAGCTTGACGTGGCCCGTCGTGTCCAGGAGGATGTTCTCTGGTTTAAGGTCTCGGTAGACGATCTTGTGCGAGTGAAGGTATTCGAGTGAGATGAGCACCTCCGAGACGTAGAACCTGGCTGCGTCTTCCGTGAACCGCTGGAATTTCAAGATGGATGAGCTGTTCTGCCAGATCTCGGAAAACGCATTGAGGTTATGACTTTCGACCGCTGATTCTCTCACCTGGATCTTCCGAAGGTACGAGAAGAGGTCCCCGCCGGCCACGTATTCCATGGTCATGAACAGAAAGGTCGGGTTCTGGAACGTGTGGTACAGTTCCACGATGAATGGATGCTGGATGTTTCTCAGGATGTTCTTTTCGTTCATGACCTGCTTGTCCTGCTTGAGCTTGACCACGTCATGCTTCTTGATGGCCTTGAGAGCGTAGTACCTTCCCGTCGAATGCTTGAGTCTGACGAGGAAGACGTTGGCGAAACCACCCTTTCCGACTCGACGGATGACGTGGAAATCCTCCAAAGTGTAGTCCCGGTGGAGTCCCGGAGCCGAGTTCGGCGATATCTCGTACGCCGAGAGGGTCCCCTTCCTGGCCGCCTGCGTGAGCGGCACGATCCCGGGTGCGTTCGGAGAACCGGGAGAGATGAGACCTGTCGAAGCGATGTCGAAGCCGGGGTTGGCGGACGAGGATCGGTTCTTTTTCCCGGTGAAGAGGGTCGAGATCTTTGGTAGGGATCGAGCGTGCTTTCCGAGTCCCAGGCTCGCTGATCCTGGAGTGGTGACGGCGGGCGGTGCGACGGTGACGCCTAGCGACTCGGCGCTGCTGCTCGTGGAGGAGACACCGCCGACCGACATCTCCGAAGGACTGTGAAGCTTGAGCTCCGAGATCTGGTCGAGGGCTTCCGAGCTGGCAGAGTCCTCGTTGATGGCGTCCTGTATCTGTGCGGAACTCTTGACGGTCCGCAGGACGTACGAGTTCGTGGTCTGCATCGGCATGGAGCCATGGATGTTCTTGTTCTTCGTGAGTGCGGACTTTGGCTTTGGCGCGGTGGTCGGGAGTGCCTTCAGCGAGGTTCGCTGCGACTTTTCGGCAGAGACGGGTTTCTGGAGCACGATGCCGCTGACGGTTTGAACCTTGAGCTGTCCCAGGCCGATGCTGCTAGCTCTGTTGAGACTGTTGGCACCCGAGCTCATGCTCGTCAAGGATGTCACCGACTTTGCTTCGGGCGAGGCTTCTTCCTTTTGCTTCGGAAGCGCTGGAAGGCTCCCACTAGGGACACCCGTGAACTTTCCACCGCCGCCGCCGCCGGTACCGATCGACCCGGCCTCCATCTCCTGAGACTGGACCGGACTGGTCTCTTCCGAGTTCATGAGACTGCTCTGAGAGAGCTTGCGAGAGAGGGCACCGCGGATGGCACCGATCTTGTCCTGCAGGGAGTTTTTGCGAGGTGCCGGAGTGGATGCCTTCGAAGTGCCGTCCGCGGCAGCCATGGCCGGCACGGTGATTCCCTTTTCAAGCATCTCCCACGCTGAGTGATTTCAAGAGTCTCGTCGATAGAGCAACGTAAAGGGTCGATCGAAATGCGGTATGGCTCAGATGACCTCCAGCGGGGTTTACGAGCGTCGTCAAGCTTGAAGAGAGTCTTGTTTTTTTTGAAATATCTGTTGCAGCCTTGATTCCTGTTCGATGTAGGTTTCAGCAACAACCCTTTCTAGCAACTCAATCGACATTGAAAAGCCTCCTAAAAGCCCGAGCACATGGGATATGACTGGGGGTCTATTTTGGATGCATGGAGCAACTTCGGGCGGCCCGCGGAGACCTGCGGTAAACCGACTACCGAAATAGCATCACAGTAGGGTTCTCTCAGGCGATTGATCTTCCAATTGCAGCTAACCCAAACCCCCCATGTTGTTAATGTGATTTGCGTTTTGAAGGGTGAGGCGGCTTTGAGGCGTTCGGTAGCTCGAGGTGGCCGGGGATTTTCTCCAGAGCCGATGTGGACAGTAACGGAACTACTGGAAACTACAGCATCGGATCCGACGAAGCTCAGACCGAAGAGCCTCATGTTATGACGAGGGCAAGCTGTGCAGCACAGGGGGAGATGAAATGGCCGAGTCGTCGAAAGCGGAGTTCCCCATTCCCCCAAAGCCCCACTGGGAAGGGCTTAGGTAAGCCGTTCCCTCCCGTGCCCTCCGTGCGGTCTCCCAGTCAGTCGCCCCCTCTTGACCGTCGGCCCGTCT
>JADGJA010000258.1:0-27268 GCA_027596035.1 Thoreauomyces humboldtii
ACAGGGGGGACCAGCGTGGCATATAAAGTCCAGAGCCCGCTCCCCCTCCCCCTTCCTGTCAACCCCGCTGTCTCACTCGCCTTCCTCTTCACCCTCATCAACCCCTTACACACGACGAAATGTCCGCCTACGAGTCCATCAACCCTACCCAGCAGCAGGGAACCGCTCGCTCCGACACACTCCTTGACATGCCCGCTCACAACGAGACCAAGATGATGTCCGGCAACCACCACTCCGGTGGTGCCAACCACGGCCTCACCTTCACCAACGAACAGTTCGAGCAGATGATGCTCCGCATTGCTGGCCCCGCACCGGCACCTGTGCCTCTCTCCGGTCTCGGAAACCCCGGACCCCTTGGCCTCGCGTCGTTCGCCATGACAACCTTTGGTAAGTTCGTCTCGTCCTCTGATTCCTACACTGGCACTTTGTGTTAACCTATTTCGCCTATCATAGTTCTTTCTTGCTTCAACACGGGCGTGCTCATCTCAAGCGGTCTCGAGGGCGTCGTGCTTCCTCTTGCCCTCTTCTACGGAGGCATCTCGCAATTCGCCGCTGGAATGTGGGAGGTACGAAAACAGCGCGCAGGTTCTCCGTTCCCACAACATCACACTGACCTGCTCTTTCCATTTGTCTCTGCAGTACAAGGCTAACAACACCTTCGGTGCCACCGCTTTCACCTCTTACGGTGCCTTCTGGATGTCGTTCGCTGCCTATGTCTACTTTATTGTCCCAGGCTTCGCGACCGCTGGGCGTTCGGACATCGCCCACGCTACTGGTCTCTACCTTCTCGGATGGACCATCTTCACCGTCTACATGACTGTCGCCGCCTTCCGTGTCTCCAAGGTCGTGTTCGGCGTGTTCGCGTTCCTCTCCATGACTTTCCTCCTGCTCACAATCGGAGAGCTGGCCAACTCTACCGGATGTACCCACGCTGGAGGATGGTTCGGACTTGCCACGGCCGCGATCGCATGGTACGGATCGGCCGCCGTTGTTACCAACTCCACTTGGGGCCGTGTTGTCATGCCCATCGGCGCATACGTACCCGTCAACCACGCCAAGAGCGCCGAGCTCCGCGTTTGATGAACCACGCACTCTTCTTCCCTCCCCTCCCATTCCCGCGACGCCGGCGTCCTTGTAATTCTCCGACATTTTAATTACCTCTTCCTTGTCGCTTTCTCCATGTTAAATACACTGCTTTAATCCGCTCTTCCTTGTCTTTCGCCATGTTAGATACACTCGGACTGGGATTAAGTACATGTATGGCCAATATGTAAGTGAGGCAATTAAGAAGGGCGGTGATCCCCTTCTTTTGCGGGGTCCGCCGTTCTCTGTGCACTCTGTGGGTGGTGGAATGGGAAGCAGGGATGTCGAGTCTGCCAGTGAGTTCTGCTGAATCCTATTGCGCACTCTTGACCAGCCAAGTCAAGTTTGTGTGACCGCTGGCCGTCATCTCTCCACCGACGAACCAACATCTCCCATAATAATTTCGTAGATCGTCACAACTTCAAAACCTCGACATGAGCGCCTCGCCACAGCCGTCTGTGCGGCCGATAACTTCCGCAGACAATTCTGGGGTTCAAGCAAGTCAAGTAAACGGTCCCCCTGACCTCGCCTTCGTAGTAGGGCAAGAAACGTTCACCGCTCACAGGTAGAGTGGAATGCGTCCGTTGTAAGACTTCGCGTTTGCAACCTTCTGATACCTCTGGCCAGTGCTATCCTTCAGCAACGAATACCCAGCCTCCAGATTCCTTCAAATGCTACCACTACTCCTATCGCTCTTCCGCCGTCTATCACGCCTCCATCATTCCGCGCCTTTCTATCCTACATTTATGAGCATCAATACTCTTCTCCGCAACCACCACCGACGTCCCCTACCGCTTCGTCCGCAGACTCACCGCTTCCCCGTGACAAGTCTCTTCTGTACTCTGTCGCTGTTCCACGCGTGCCGCCTACTACCCCCGGACTCCTTGTGCAACTATATGCTCTAGCTCACGTTTATGACGTTCCGGACCTCAGAAGGCTGGTTGCCAAGGACATGATGGCCAGGCTCAACGAGACGAACGCGTGGGAGTTCCGAGATCAGGCAAAGGCGTTCGAGCTGGCCATGATCGAGGGTATGGTTGAGGATTTCATAAAACGGACAGGCTGCGTACCACCCGGAACACCTGGCGGGAACAGCAGTACGAACGGGGATATGGTCCGCAGGGTAAAACGAATGCCGCAGAGGACAAAGGTGGAGGGAGAGTAGCATCGTAATCACCTCGCCAATGTTTATGGTAGCCATGCTATCCACGAAGGTTCTGCTTCACTTTCCACGCTTACTCGCTTCCATCCTCCTCGCTAGCGTCCTCGTCTGCCCCTTCCTCGCTGCGCAGACCCAGAGGTGGCTGTCCCGGGCATCGCGTGAGCGCAAACTTCCAAACGAGGAACCCTGCCATTCCGGTTTCGCTCCACGCTTTCTTGACCGAATACAGACCGTCGTATCGATAACCTTCGATGGGTGCGTATGGCGAGTTGAGCTTGAATCCTCTCACGACCCGTACCGGTACGCCGGTGATGGATGATTGGTGTAGAGCGAGGTTGCCACGCGTCAGCGTCTGGTTTTTCGACTGCGGAGCCGTGCGAAGGTTCTTCGGTGCAGCTTTCGTGCCGGCCAGATCTCGGCCCCCTTCTCCGGTGTACGTGAAAGCTGTGTCCATCGAAACAAACTATAGTGAGCGACGTTCTGCAGCAGCTATGCGACTCTGTGCAAGCGTACCTTCCCCCAAGTCTACATCGTCTTCGTAGCCGCCGGATAGTGCCACCGAATAACAACCGTCCGGGGAACCGTGAATCCCGCTGACCGGCGGACGATGGATACCATCGCGACTGCATGCCATCCGCGTCTCCCATGTCCTTCCGCACTCGACGCCGAGGATTTCGCCGAACTGATTGGGACTAATTCACAATAATATCACAGACCATCAATGCGGGTTCTTCGTGAATCGAGAAAGAGTGTGGGAACCACTAACCGAACAAGTTTGGACCCCCGGGCTTGGGACGACGAGGCAGGGGCCCTGCCTCTGGCTGCCTTTGCTGGCTTGCTGTCTTCATCGTCATCCTGCTCCAGTACACCTGGCAAGGCGACCGCCTTTCTGATTCGACGAGACCTTCTTAAACTTCCCTCAGTAGCATCCGCTCTCTCCGTGTCCGACGCCCTTCCATCCTGTGCGGTTTTCGTTTCTGGCACATCCTTGTTCGGAGGCACGACGCTGGTCTTTCGCTTCTTGCTTGATGTTTTTAGGATCGTTGGCTCGGGTGCAAGTTTAGGGTGGGCTTCGATACCGAGATCAGCGAGAAGGGCCTTATTAGCGGCAATTCGCGCTTGACGTTGGGCCTCGTATGCCGTGAGGGATGAAGCGCCTAGCATTGTTTCTGTGGTCACCTTCGAATATAGAACTGAAGACTGTGCCGAAGGAAGATGACTGTCCTGGAGTCCCTTAGGCCTGTCAAACGTGTCCGATCTGTCCGATCTGTCCGAGGAGCTGCAGCTTGGCCTTGGAAGTCGTTGACCTCAAGCGTCGAGCGCAACCATATCGAACCATGCAAAACAGCTTCTTCCAAAAGACCTCCCTCAAGAAGGGCGGTGCCGCCGTGGTTTCCTCTGCTCGAGAACCTGCTAGTCGGCCATGGATCGAAAAGTATCGGCCAAAAGACATGAGCGACATTAGCTCGCAAGAGGAAGTCGTAGCCGTCCTACAGAAGACGCTTGAGTCTCAGAACGTAAGGGAAGCGCTAGTCCTGCTCGCGTAACTTTTCGGAATTTTTGATCCTTGGCAACCCCGTAGCTCCCGCATTTGCTGTTTTACGGCCCTCCGGGAACGGGAAAGACATCTACGATCCTTGCGCTTGCGAAGGAGCTTTATGGGTGTGTATCCCCATGTCCCAGCCGTGCCGAATGTCTGGATCGCTTACTAGTTTGTGATCATGCTTCTTGACAGTCCGGAAATGTTCCGGTCACGGGTCTTGGAATTGAACGCATCGGACGAGCGGGGCATCGATATCATCCGAGTCAAGGTGAAGAACTTTGCTAAAGTAACGGTCACTCAATCCACGAGGTGAGTGCGAGACTTGATATTGGTTTCTTCTTGCCTTGGTTGCTTACCTGGGCGGCTCTTTTAAGCGGATGGCCTTGTCCGCCATATAAAATCATCATCCTCGATGAAGCAGACTCCATGACCACTGATGCCCAGTCAGCCCTGCGACGAACCATGGAAACATACTCGAAATCTACACGATTTTGTTTGATTTGCAACTACATCAGCAGGTGGTGATATGCCGACATCTTTTCCGACCCGGATTTGTTACTGAGCATAGTTTACCATGGTACCGAATCAGAATCATTGATCCATTAGCATCTCGATGCGCAAAGTTCCGATTCAAGCCTCTCGACGTCAGCTCCACTACTCAGCGCCTCGAGTACATCTGCAAGAGCGAGGGAGTCAACGCACCACCAGAGGTATACCTTGCCTGCCCTGCGCTCCTTTTCCAACCTTTCATTCCGGCTGAACCAGTCTATAGACTGTTCAAACTTTGGTGCGGCTTGCAGATGGCGACATGCGAAGATCGATCATGCTGTTACAAAGTGCATTTCGACTTCATCAAACGGAGGTCATCACGAAAGAGGCAATCTGCGAGATAGCAGGGGTAAGTCCAGCATCGTGGCCGCCGGGTGGCAGGGAACAACCCGTTCACAAACAACTGACTTTCCTCCCTCCTTGCAGGTGGTTCCAGAGCACGTTGTCGACGAGCTCATGACTGCATGGCAATCGCAAAATGTGTCAAAGATTGAGGCGGCGGTAGAGCGAGTTGTACGACAGGGGTATTCCGGGACCCAACTTCTAGATCAGGTACGTAGGAACTCTAGTCCTGACGGCTACGCTAGGAGCTCATATCTTTTTGTGCAATCTTCCTACAGCTACAAGATCGGATCATCCTAGACGATCACCTTACTTCCAAGCAAAAGTCGAAAGTCTCCCTGAGCATAGCACAGATGGACAAGGCGTTGGTGGACGGAGCTGACGAGCAGCTGCAGTTGTTGCGGCTTATGGTGACAGCGTACTGAGACCGTGTAGATTGAGACCCTAGCGGAACACGCTTTCGCGTTTGAATGCTTCCTAGTGTAGGAAGCGCATGCGCACGGTGCTTTGCAATGAGTTATTTGTACATGAACACACAAAGAAGCGTTGAACTCAATAATCATATTGGGAAACGTTGACCGATAGAACGCATAGCGAGGTTCAACTCTCTCTAATCTACGATAGGTTACGCGGGAGAACATTATCATGGGTCATGCGCGGCTCAAAGCGTCGGCAAGCCCGTCTACATCCTCTACTCTGTGCACCCTCCTTATGCCCTGACTGCTCTCCCTCGCTAGAAGGGGCCCCACCGCCATTTCCGTCCAACCTTCCCAGACAAGGTGCACAGCACTTCGGGATGCGGACGACAGGGCGATGCAAAAGATGGCATCGAACCCACCAGCTGTCAACGGTTATGGTTAATAGTCCATCAGCGAACCAGGTCTTCGAGAACAGTGGCGCGCACCTCCGGGTACACCAGCGATCACAATCCCAGGCACCGCCATGCACGCATCCAAAAGCCGAGTTTGTGCCGGGGGTTCCACCGCAACATTGGCTTGCAGCGACAATCTTCGAAGATGACCTCTTACGCGCTGCAAATGGTAAGATTTTTGAGTGACACGATCATCAAGCAAATGAGACCGGATACGCACCTGGAAAGACTCCGCTAGTTCTACGAATGTTCTCCGGATAGGATTGGTAGGTTTCCACTGCAGAGGGGATTGTTTAACTCCGACGATCGGCCGCAGACAGTTCGCTCCTCGGCAACTTCTCACCTCTGAGACGACAACGGTCGCTAGTTCGTGCACGACCGCATCATATGCGCCCGGGTCTGTTTGCGCGAACTCTGCGAGTCGCTCGAACGCGCTCTCAACCGCTCCATTGTCTTGTGAAAGTGCCATCCATAGTTCGGCAGCCGCTCCAGGGTTCGCTTTGCGCCAGGCTAGCACCTCACCGACAAGCTTGGGCGTGCTGCTTCCACAGTCAATGTCCGCGAGCAAGAGATCGCATCCTCTTGGGAGCGCCAATGATTTGACTTCTCCGTCCCACGGTTTCCTGACGACGCTTGCGCTTTCCACCCCGCCTTCAGCGCTCCTTACATAGCCGTCCAATACACTAGGCGAGAACCTTCGGTAGGTGTGGCTGCCGTAGACGGCGGCACTGACGTCGAAACCGCTTCCGACCTTGCCCTGCGCAACGCAGTGTGCCAGCTGCGCCGTATTGTGCACGAGAGTCGTGCCCTCCGAGGTCGAAAGGTCAGCCGCACCAGCATGGGTGAGGACGCAACCGACCAGGGACGTGATCATCGCGGCGGAAGATCCCAGTCCCGTCTTGTGGACCTGGGACATGGTGCTGAGGGCGGAAGCGAACCGGGGGAGAGTCAACAAGGACGCTTCTGTCAGCGGCAGAGAAAGCTTTTCCAGCTGCGATACGAGTTCCCGCGTGAGTAATGCATTCACGGTGAAGGAAAGGACAAATCAGCGAGCATTCTCCTCCACACCTGACCCCGCTGGGAGTAGAAGTCGTTGTCGCCGAGGATGGTAATATCGCACACCGACGCGAAAGCCTTCACGCAAGCCTCCGCATCGACAGCATAAGCGGCTTCCAGTGCATAGCGGAGAGCTGCTGCGACATAGGTATTTTCTGAACCTCTGGCGAAGGCATACATTGCATTAGCTCTGCAGAATATTGTAACAATGAATGGCGGCAGTCGCCGAAAGACCCACTCGGCGGAGACACAGACGGGCGGGCTGCTCGTAACGCTGAAGGTAACAGTGTACCTCCAGCTTCCGTCTTCAAACTGAGGCGAGCGAACGTGTACCGAGGACGCTGACCGTACTTGCGTCCGCGAGGTCGAGCAGGATGTGTAGAAACGGGCGTCAGTTGCGATGACAAGGCCGGTGTGGTCTCTGTCAAGTACTAGATAGCCTCCGGTGAGAAGGACTTTGCCCGAGGCGCTGACGGTCGTTCTTCAAGAATGCAGTGAGTCGATGTGCCCTCAACGGTTGAAGACAGGTCAGCCGTACCTTTCAACATCCATCGGCGCGGTGATATGACTACGTACAGAGAGGACCTTTCCTTAGAAGATAAACTTCTTGCAACACTTGTTCGTCGAGGTGAGCTTAGGCCGAGAAGTGAGGAGGTGGACCCACCTGGCGTGCCATACGGTAACCCCCAACGCGAGAGGGAGAGCGCGCGCCAGGAAATTCGACTGTTTGCAGCTGGCGCATTTCGCTGCTGACCTCGACTTGATCCTTCTTCCGCACAAAACCCGACCGTACACACCGAAACATTTCCCAAGCATCTCCCAGGCCAACATCCACCGCGACGAAGCTACATCATGAGAGGAAGCAGCATACGTTCGTCCTCGCTCATGCGTAGTCTTTGTCAGCGGGTTGCCAGGTCCGACATCTCCACTCCACGATTCTTCCGATCGTCTTGGGTTCCTCACACAATTCACAAGGCAGCTGCCCCTGTCACATATCCTCATCCGCCAACTGTGCATGAGAACCCAGAACTGCTCGACGGCGTTTCGTCCTCTAATGGAAGCCCAACGCCAGCTGCATCTGGAGGGCCAACGACGCACTTTGGTTTCCGCACGGTCCCAGAGTCCGAAAAGGAATCACTCGTCGGAAAGGTCTTCGGCTCGGTCGCCTCTTCCTACGATGTCATGAACGATGTCATGTCTGCGGGCATTCACCGTCTTTGGAAAGACCATTACATGCGGACCTTGGCTCCCGGGCCGGATACGCACCTCCTGGACGTCGCGGGCGGGACCGGTGATATCGCTTTCCGATTTCTCGATCACGTCCGATCCACGCACGGAACCCTTGGCACGGCCAAGGTTACGGTTGTGGACATCAATCCCGCCATGCTGGAGGTCGGCAAGCGGCGCTCCATCGGACTAGGATACACTGGCCAGGACGTCATCGAGTTCAGGGAGGGCAATGCCGAGCGGCTCGACTCCATTCCCGACGCCAGCGTGGATGCTTACACGATCGCTTTCGGTATCAGGAACTGCACCCATGTCGACCGTGTGCTGGCTGAGGCCTATCGGGTCCTCAAGCCCGGTGGTCGACTGGCAGTGCTCGAGTTTTCGAAGGTCATGAATCCGATCCTGGGACCCTTGTATGACGCCTACTCGTTCAATGTCATACCTGCCATGGGAGACATGGTAGCGGGGGATCGTGAGAGCTACGCCTACCTCGTAGAGAGTATACGCAAGTTCCCCGTGCAGCCCGTGTTTGCGCAGATGATCAAAGAGGCCGGATTCGAGGTCGTGGGCCAGGGGTGGGAGGAACTGACTTTCGGCGTTGCGTCTATTCACTCGGGATTCAAGCTGAAGAAGGCTTGAAGAGGGCTTACATGCGTAGTCTCTCTTTCCACATAACTGCATACGCTCCTTCCGTAATCATATTTTCCCAAGTTCCCCCTCTTAATTCCAACTTCCAAGCTGATGTCTGAGACCGAAGCGTCTATGTTTGACAGCGCTGTGGCACTCGACCGAATCATTTTTCATTAGCCTGTGCCACACAGGTCTGTGTGTTCCTCATGACCACTCATCCCAAAACTACACCACCGCCCAAGGCACACACATCTCAACTAACATAACAACACACAGCATGGCATCCGGAACGACGACGGAGCAGGTTTACACCTATCAGCAGGGCTTTGGAAACTCCCACGCCTCGGAAGCCCTCCCTGGCGCTCTTCCCATCGGTGCGTGTTGCTTCGCGGCAGGTTCTTTTGACCCTTGATAGCTAACCCCCTCCACAATTGCAGGTCAAAATTCTCCCCAAAAGGTCCCTTATGGTCTGTACGCTGAGCAGGTTTCCGGAACCGCCTTCACCGCTCCGCGTGCTGAAAACCAGCGCAGGTATGGACAGACAAGCCTCGGAGTTAATCTTATGCCGTAGTAATGAGGTTGGCCGTTTCTCAGCTGGTTGTATCGCATCCGCCCTTCAGTGGTACACACCCCGTTTGAGCAGCTCCCCAATGCCAATGTAGTCCGCTCATTCGACGTTGGGCGTCCGGACTCGGAATGCAAATCCACGCCCAACCAGCTCCGCTGGTCCCCGTTCCCGCTGCCGACGCACGGAGGAATCGACTTCGTGCACGGAATGCACACCCTTTGCGGAGGTGGAAGCCCGAGCACCCGCAACGGTCTCGCGATTCACATCTACTCTGCGAACGCCGATATGCACTCGTCCGCCTTTTACAGCTCGGACGGAGAGTACCTGATTGTTCCTCAGCAGGGCCGATTGGACATCCAGACCGAACTCGGCAGACTCATGGTCGAGCCCAACGAAATCGCAGTGATCCCCCGCGGCATCCGCTTTGCGGTCCGTCTGCCCGACGGCCCGAGCAGAGGTTACGTGCTTGAAGTTTTCGGACACCACTTTGAACTTCCAGAGCTGGGACCCATCGGTGCTAACGGACTCGCCAATGCGCGAGATTTCCTGTACCCGACCGCCTATTACGAGGACAAGGAGGGTGGTGCTTATACCATTGTGAACAAGTATCAGGGCCAACTCTTCCACATCGAGCAGGTAAGAAGGCCTAGTGGAGTCAGAGTGCCAATTAGCTTTTAACACAATGTGAACCGCATCATTCTTTCCATGGCAGGGTCACTCACCGTTCGATGTTGTAGCATGGCACGGAAACTATGCCCCTTATAAATACGATCTTCGCAAGTTCTGTACCGTGAATGCGGTTTCGTATGATCACCTTGTGAGACTTCTTTGCATTCCTTGAGGAACAATGACGTTGCTTCCGTTCTGACTTGTCATGTACTTCTCTAGGATCCTTCCATCTTCACTGTGCTTACCGCTAAGTCGGACACTCCTGGCACAGCCCTAGCTGACTTCGTCATCTTCCCACCTCGCTGGATCGTCGCTGAAAACACCTTCCGGTATCGCAGTTGTGTCCTTCGAATTTCCACTCCTATACTCATTCCATCATTTTCTTAACCAGACCACCATACTACCATCGCAACTGCATGTCCGAGTTCATGGGTCTCATCTCTGGTGGCTATGACGCCAAGGCCGAGGGCTTCTGGCCGGGTGGCGCCTCCCTGCACAGCGCGATGACTGCCCATGGGCCTGACCGTGCTACATTCGAAAAGGCCTCGACCGAGGAGCTGACCCCTGTCAAGCTCCGTCCTGATGGTCTGGCATTCATGTTCGAGTCGTCCCTCATGCTGTCGCTGACCAACTGGGCGCTGGACCCTGCCTTCGACGGCGGCAAGATGGTCCAGAAGGACTACTACAAATGCTGGCAAGGCCTGCACAAGTACTTTGACCCCAACAACAAGGACGTTACGTATGGTGCAGAGGAGGTTAAGAAATAGCACCAAAGTAGATACACTGTACCGTTTCACATGTTCATATCACACATCATCTGTCTATTCATTTGCTATCTGTCTCAACTCTCAAGATCGGGGGCTCTAGGGGACCGGCTTCACAGAGCCGACACTACATGCTGGCAAGCGGGATTGGAAGTTCCTGCGGGAGGTCCGTGCAGACGACCCGGCGGAAACCATCGCCGAATAACTTTCACACATGGCTTGCCCCAATGGGAATCCTACTGTGCTATTTACAGTCTCCCCATGTTCCCACCGATGTTATGTTGCAAAGATATGTCCCGTTGACCTAATCCGAAGCCACTCCATCCACGATAACGGACCCCTTGGATCCGGAGGTGACCACGTACATTGCGTCAGGTCCGAATTGGAAGTCAGTGATGATGTCACTGTGCTCGGTCACGCTGCAGAGCTGCTCCCAAGGCTTGACGTTATAAACTCTGACAAGGGAAAGGACGAAAAGATTCAGCCACAACGCTTGCGCGAATGATGAACTCATTGACTTCTTTGGTTACCTGAGCTGGGAACCGCACGTCGCAGCCAGGAATTGTCCGCTGTAATCGAACCTGACGTTGCTGACTCCCGCGTCGGAGGCGACACCGTCAATCTCGATCGTCTTGAAGCAGGTCAACTTTCGGAGGTCCCAGATCTTGACGATGGGTTCGCCGCTGGCGCAGGTTGCGAGGTAGTATCCGTTCTCAGAGAAGGAGATGCTCGTGATCGCACCCTGGTGGCCCTCGAATTGGCCCACGCTAGTCTGCGACTTGATGTCCCAGAGGGTTACGAGAGAATCGGCGCGTCCAAGACCGACGAGCAGACCGTCTGGGTGGATGCTAGCCGCCGTGTAACCTGTGTTTGCGAGGCGTCAGAAAAAATGCCGTGCCTGACATGTAAGTTGCATTTAGCTAGACTCACCGGAACCAACAGGAGTGGACCGCATGAGGGTCTGTCCAGAGTGCACGTCATGAAGTGCCCACGTGGCATCGAGACTCGCCGACACAAAGTAGTCACCGGTGGGGTGAAGGGTAAGGGCTGTGACGGGACCGCCGTGCGTCCTGACAGTGTACTTTGCTTTCCCGATGCGGACGCCGGCACCTTCAGACCGTTCCACGGACCAGCATTTGACGAACTTGTCGACACTGGCGGTAAGGAACGACAACTCATCGCCCTCTCCAGCCCTCCAAAGCACATCGTTGATTCCGGACTTGTGCGCAGTGACAGATGCGATCGATTTGACGCCATCCTTCCGGTCGAGGATATTGACCTTGCCCTTGGACTCTCCAGTGAGGAGCAATTCGCGCTTTTCTCCGGCGATAGTGTGGGCCAGCACGTCCAGGGCCGTGACCGAGGTGGCCTTCGCGACCGTGACATTCGCGATTTGCGCGAGAGTCCGAACCTGATCCTTCACGACCCAGCTCGCTGCGGGCTTACGCTTTCGACGTAGACTAGACAACGCGCTGGAGTGGGTGTCCAGTTTTCTGAAAGCGACCGCGAGTTCAGCGAACTGGCCCTCGGGTACCGCCTGATCGATGTCCATGCTGTCTCCTCCGCTGGGAGCAGATGCGGTGTAGGTAGTGTTTACGGATGCAAGAGCGGCCCGTGCCTCGTCGCGCTCCTGGAGGAGGCGAGCGATGACTCTTTTGGCCGCGTCGTTCTCATAGAGCGCATTGGAAAGTTCCTGGCGCGATTTGTGGTATTGTTGTTTCAGCTGATATGTCTCGAGCATGACAGCGTCCCATTCATTCTGAAGAGTCTGCAGGAGATTGGGAATGGAGCTCGCTGCTGGAGGTCGGGGCTTGATGAATTTGTTGCCTAGCGACAAGGGAGTCAGAGGTTCTGGGTTTCCAGCAGGTGGCACGTTCCCCGTCAGGTACTTACTTAGCTTGATGGTCAGAAGATCGTCGACGGTCAGATCTTCTCCGTTCACCGGATCCCTTCCATTCTCTGCGATGTATTTGAGAATGAGACGCTTTTCAAAGATGCTTCCCGAGACCTTGGACACAACAGGGTCTTCTGGGGCCTCGCCGGACACTGCGAGGGGATTAGTCATATATATGGAGATCAAGGCTCCCTCGTCCCGAAGTTACATACATGCGCAGAACATGGCAGGATTGTTGGTGTATGGACTGCATGTAGCTGCTCCGAAGACGGGCCATGCGAAAACTCAGATGTCTGACCTGTCGGACAGGACCAGTGAGCCTGCGGAGGTCCTGGTTGCACGTATCATATCGTCGAACCACGTTCCCCGACAACTACCAAGCGTACGTGAGAACTACTGTAGCAATGGCCTCGCCTTCAGAGGAGCAATTACAAAGTGCAACTACTCGCCCCCGATCTGCGCGCTCAACACCTCGCGAGCTATTCAATCATCCAGCCCTTCTGCCTCAACCCTCCGTAAAGACGTCAAAATCCCGAGCAAGTTCCTGCAAACCTCACGCGGCCGACGCAAAACCGTCCAGGAAACAGGGAAAGCGGAAATCCGGCGATGGCAGCGTTACAGGGTCTGGTGACCATCTCGTCTCGCGCAAGAGGTTGCGGGTGGGTTCCAAGTCGACACCGCCAGAAAGGGTTTCGGCGACCGGGGAGGACGTTTGGGAGTACCAAGAAGGGCCCATGATTCGTTCAAGGACCAGTTCTACATACAGCCGGGATCAATCCCCCGAACTCCTGGCTGATACGAGTCCCGGTAGTCGCAAGTTTCACGGGAAGGGGCGAGGGAAGCGGCCCCGGAGTGAAGAGGAGCTGCCCCCAGATCAATCGGTCGAAAACGATAGTCAGCCCCTAGAAAGTGCTTCGGAACGGCTAGAAAGGATCACGGAGGACGCAACAAAGCAGTTGTCGCCAGAGTGTAGGAAAGGGGATACCTCGAAGGAGGAAATATCCGATCTGGTACTCGTGAAGCCGTGCAATACCCCCGCTCTTTTCAAACCCACTATCACGCCTGCCGTTATGGATCACGAGTCAGACGAAGATGACGCGGTTCTGCTGATTGATCTGAAGTCTTTGATTGCAAACCGAGTTAGCGCACCTGGTAAGCTCCTTGGTGGGTCTGTCCCCTCTCCACACCCTCTAAGATCAACCTTTCAGAGGAACCAAGGAAGTCGGTAACAACAAGAACGCCGACGAGAAAAGGCAAAAGAAAAGCCAGAGCAGAGGCCAATCCTCAGCAGTAAGATCACTCCTCTTCCACCGCAAATGTCGTATCTCATGCTAACGCCGAACTTTCGCAGATCTGACGACTCTGATGCTTGCGATAACTGTGACATAAGGTGCGGGCGTAAAAGAAGGAGGCGACTCGCGCATCCTCGGACCTCGCTCACAGATTTCTTGCGTAGTTTGCGTATACCAGGCGAAGCCGTGCTTGCGCGAGCACAAGAGGATGGGCGCTTTTACCCCGCCATTATCGAGTCCTACAATCCAAAGACGGGCAAATACAAATTGACGTATTCCACAAATCACAGCCGCTCGCTGCAGCGAAGCGACTTTCACGCCCGCTTTGATCCAAAATTCGCAATCGTGGAGGTGCGACAAATCTTTTGATACGCGCATTCTCAGCGACCGACTCATCTATTTCAACGACAGATGGGCCCCATCAGCGCCGCAGAGTACGACAATGACGTGCCGTCACCAGATTACGAGGACCAAGACTTAGAAATCGAAATCCGGGATGTCCTACCAGATATTCGACAGATCATGGCGGGGTCTCATCGAAGCAACACTCGATGTGACTGCTTTTTTGATGGCCGAGTCAATACACTGGAGGCCCAACTGTGCCACGGACCACTGAATTCTGACGAGGCGGGCCTCGTTTACAGGGTGCTGATGAGCACATTCTTCGAGTTCGGTGCAGATAGCGTGGCGGACGAAAGTACACTGAGTATTCAGACATCAGTACCCACCGAAACGGAGAAGTCCGTGGAATTCGAGGATAGGGCGGATAGTGGGACGGACGGCGGGGAGCACCAGTCTCCGGGTCGGTTGCCATCACCCCCTGCATCTCAGGCGCGGGTCAGTCGCACCGGCAATGCTGAGCCGCACACAAAAGCGACGAGGGCTGCTACCGCTTCTGATCCAGCACCACCGGCAACGGAACCCACGCGCGGCACAGAGAACCCAATCTGGATCCCAGATGCCATACCCCCGGCAGCTTCGACGCCGTCCCCTCTTGATTTGCTCCGAGGCAAGCCGCTTCGTGCCGACAAGTTCACTCGTCTGGTCCTCGTGCCTGAGGTCATCGCCCGCATCCTTCTTGCGCGATCGCCTGACACGTTGAAGGACTTGCAGGACGCAGAGCAAGAAATGATAGTTGCGGCAAGAGCTGCTGACCGGGGCTACGTCAAGGAAATCCTCACGGCGAGGCAGTGCACGGTGCTAGGAAACTCTATTGTGAAGGACATGCAAGTGGTCGCTCAACGCTGATCGCTTCTTGTTCATAACTGGCTGCCGACAAATACATTGACGAAAACGTAAAAGAGTTTACATTGCAGAGAAAGGCGCTTATGCAATTAGAACGTGTGGGAACTATATACTAGGGTCCCGGCGAGATCTTGAGGGCATTGACAAGCCGCGAGGTGTAACGGTGGACAACAGATCCCGTCCAGTAGGTCCAAAGTCAGCTCCTGGCGAAGAAAAGGTTCAAGCGGAAGCTGAGGTCAAGAACTGGCTTCGCCAGGCCTGATGACAGGGCGTGTCGTCCGAACCGGGACCTCTAACGATCGAGACCCAGCCGCTCTTGTTCTTGAAGAGACGAACGAGACGGACGTGATTGGTTTCGGTGAGTGTGAATCGATGGTAGAGTCCGGCAGGCTGACAGAGGCGATCGCAAAGCGCATCAGAACAAGAGCCCGAGATCGACGTTGCTTACCCCTCCTCGCGTCTGCTCCCACGTCTACTCACCACGACGAGCAGCACGTCAGGCACTAGGTGGAATCTGATCCATCTGTCGTGGTGATCACGCACGTCCATGTAGGCTTCTCCCTGCAAGATGTACCGGATCTATAGCAAAATAAGGAGGAAAGTCAAACGCGAATTACAGGCACAGGATGAATCGTCCATCCATCTACCCACCTCATCGTCAGGATGACAGTGCTCCTCGTAAATTCGTGGGAGCCATCCGTCCGTATCGCCTTGGTTGGAGAGCGTCAACTCGTCGCGATGCTCGTACTCTCTGGCAACGCAAAGCCTGTCCATGGCCTCGTCGACCGTATTGGGATGCCGGGCAGGTGCATGAATAAGCTCAACCCCGAGGGTGAGGAGGTAGGCGGTCGACACTGATGCTGTGCCAGAGTTGTGAGGAGCCGTCGGAGGCTTGCTAGTAAGATCGTGGTACCAGGCCTGAATGACGGGAGTGGGTTGCGGATCGACGGAGAGCATTGTTGATTGTAGAGGGGAGCTGTGGGAAGTTCGTGGTTCTCTTTTCGTTTGGCAGTAATGATGTGGGAAAACGTTGGTTGCCGTAGAGTACTTTTCGACTGCTAACAAAAACGACGGTGCGGCTTGAGGTTCGTTCCGGGTTTTAACTCGTCAAGGCCTTCGGCGTACTTTGGGGCTCTTGCATCTACGACGCTATGGAGACAGGGCAGTGATATCTTCTCTCCCTGCTTGAGACGGTTGTTGCGGAGAGCTTGAGGGCAGTGTCCCCCGTAGATCAGCCACCTCGTTCCTTGTCTTGCTCCTATGATAACTTTTCTCTTGCTGATATACCTGTCACTTCCACCCATCCGACGCATTCCGATGTAAGACCCGCAGCAAATAAGCATCACTACAATACCAATGCGCTGCCGGCAGCGGGACTGTGGGCTGAAGGCACCTTCGACAGCTAAAGGCCGTCAAAGGCTCGCAGCTAAAAGCCCGGAGCAAATATATAAATAGGTTTTGAATGAGAAGCATTAATGCTTCTACGCCTCTAAGAGTCCATGACCGCAATTCCGTCATGGTTTGGCAGGCCTGTGGTGGGTACAGCCTCCCCGTCTCTTCATATAGTAGGGAGGTTCAAGCGGCTTTCCTCCATGAATCGCAGCTTTCTGCAATTTGCATGGCCGACTTTCCATTTTTTAGGTTTCCTTATCGTGCTTGATAAGAAGCAATGACCTCGAACGCAAAGTCTTTCAAGATGGACGAGCTCTTCAAGAAGTATGAGCTCCGTTCGACCCTAGGAACGTGAGTCACCCGATGACCTCGGCGATTCGTTGCCATGTGGTGTTCATCTCTGTCCTGCCATCACAAACAGCGGAGCTTTTAGCGAGGTTCGCCTCGGCGTGGACCGCCAGACCGACAAGAAGTTTGCTGTCAAGATCATCGACAAATCCAAATGCAAAGGCAAGGAGGGCATGATCGACACTGAAGTCCGCATTCTCCAGCGCGTCCACCACGATAATATCATCCAGATGGTCGAAATGTACGAAAATGAAACGAAGCTGTGCCTGGTCATGGAACTAGTAACCGGCGGAGAGCTGTTTGACGACATCGTCAAGCGCGGTCGTTACACCGAAAGTGATTGTGCAAGGATCGTGCATAAGATCCTTGCTGCATTGAATTATCTGCACGAATTGGGAATCGTTCATCGTGATCTCAAGGTACGTTTGACTCTCGGGAATTGCGGTAACCGAAACCACCTAACTCATTCAACTCATCCTTTTTCCCTCTCTCAAGCCGGAGAACCTGCTCCTGTCCGACAAGTCCAAAAATGCCAAAATCATGATTGGTGATTTCGGACTTTCAAAGATCTTCAACGACGAAGAAGTTATGAAGACAGCATGTGGCACGCCAGGCTATGTCGGTATGGCTCTCTATTGTTTGGCATAGTACAGGATCCCATGGAGTTCTCGCTGCATGCGGTTCATCATTCTTGCTGGTATCTGATTCCACGCTCTTTTCCTTCCCTTTTCCGGTAGCACCTGAGGTTCTGAAGCGGCAAGGTTATGGAAAGGAGGTCGACATCTGGTCACTCGGCGTCATCACCTACATTCTGTACGGTTCCCGCTGCCGTCCATGCAAAGTCCAGATTGCTGATCATGATGTTTTCTGCCGACAGGCTATGCGGGTATCCACCTTTCTACGACCAGAACAACATCGAACTCTTCAAACTCATCATGGCCGGAAACTACAAGTTCGACAAGCCATGGTGGACTCCCGTGAGCGAGACAGCAAAGGACTTTATTCGGAAGTCTCTCGTAGTGGATCCGAAAGCTCGCCAAACCGCTCAGGAGGCTCTCAATCATCCATTCATAACCGCATTCTGCGGAGTCACCACCCCTTCCGCGGCTGCCAAGGCGGCAGCCCTTGGGAGTGGGGAGAACCTTGCTTCAAACTTCTCTTCAAACATGAGGCGATCTTCCGTGTCACTTCAGCAAGTGAGTCTTGTAACCTATCATGAGGCCTCTCCGGTTCACCTGCTGAATACCACTTCCCCGTCAAGAATGATGCAGAGGGGCCGACCCGTACGTACGATGAGCCCGGGCGTCCTCTCGGTGACAAGGGGAAGGATCACGACAGCGGTATAGTTACTTCCCGGGAGTCGGTCAAGAGCGGAAAGAGCGCAAAGGGCATCATGAATCGCTTGTTTGGAACCAAAACAAACAAGGTTGAGGCAAACTAGGATTCACTGATATTGGACGGACCCTTCTGAGACATACACATCCCTATGTGACACATGTTATCGAGCATCGCTCGAGGCCTTGACTGCATGAGGGGACGGGAACGCTACTCGTGCCATTGAACCTCTCTACCCTCGCCCTCCTGCAAGGTGTTACATTCTCTGCCTCCATATCAACATATTTCACGGCTTGCAATTATCCAACGCCCGCAACTGAGATGCAATGACGCCGGGACATATTCCGTAGATTCTACCCAATGAGCATCAGAAGTCAAACGTCCTTACAAACAACGCCTGACTCCGAATCCCGGTGATTGAACATCAACGGTTGGTGCACAAAGGGATATGAAGGGGAGATGGAGGATGGCGGGATAGTGTTGGAAAACTCAGCTGTGGTTGATCTGAACCGAAACGAGAGACAGGCCAAGCACAGCTAGATGATCGCCCAATTGCTACCTCATCGCCCAAACGTACACGTAAACAAAAAAAAAACCCCTGCGTAGAAACGTCACAGTCAGTCACAGGAAATGGTCGACGTAACGATCACGCAGCATCGACTGGATGGTCGACGAAGCGTACGAGAGAGAGCCTTCAGAAGGAACAATTCGTGCTCTAGCACAAACTAATCAAGAACCGTTCATCAAGTGAACGGCATCATTATCCCATTTCTCATCAGGGCTCCCCTCGCAGCGACGGTAGCCATGAGGCTCATGGCGCCTTGACTTACCTGGAATGTAGCGTACAGTGCTGTGCCTGCCTGTACAGGGAAGCAGGAAGAGAGGAGATGTTATATTCCGTAGCAAAGGAGCCGCCAGAAGGACGACGAGATCTTAAATGTTCAGCGGAAAAGAGTCACGTGGCCATCCAACGATGGAACCTAAATCGACAGTAGGAATCGGATTGGGATTGGGGTTCCTCAACCGTTCCTGTGAGTGCGGCAGCGATGGCCCTCCGTCAGGAATAATGGGGCATAGGCTGCACCAGGATGGCATACGGTCGAACGTACTGCCGGGGGGCCGTGAAGATGCCTCCTCCCTGATTCGTAGCGTGGTCCGGATCGACTCGATTCTGCATCACAACCTTGAAACTGACGCCCTCGTGCATGTAATGACCTTTCGCCGAATACGAGTCTGTCACCGCGAGGTTGCTCGTGGACCACACGCATGGAGGGACATAGCTATCAATGCGCATCCATTCCGGACCGCTATAGTATCCGTGACGCGCGATTGAGGCGGCGCTTTTAAAACTTGTCCTATGTCGGTCCAAAGGATAATGGGGATATGGTCACCCTAGCCTTTAGTTTTGCACTTTGAAGAAAGGGCAAACTTACCCATGGTACGTGACCATCCACTCGCCCTTTGAGCTCTCATTCCGGGGACCTGGCTTTCCCAACCACTTGTCGTTGCCGTGCTTTCCCTTGACGTTCAACCCGAACCTCCACCACCCGATCGGCCTCTTGTACTCTCTTCCACCGCGACTTGCGATTGTTGCATCGACTGCCACCGTATAGTCCCTGTCCCAATCCGGATCCAAGAGTTCGGCGGGGAGGAACGACATGAAGCGTCGGGGACAGGGGAGTGGATCGAGTGTGATCTCGGGCAGAATCGAGCAAGTCGACAGAGGGAGGTGATCATCGAGCTCGCGATGGGCGTGAGCCACACGGAGTCCGGTGCCTGGCAGCAGCTTATGCTCCTCCAGAATCCGATCCTTCAGCTCGGCGACGATGATGTTCGGAGGGACTGCAAGAACCAGATATGGATTGGAGAATGCTCCGAAGGCGTACTTTGCACAGCCGCGGCTCCGTTCTTTGCGCATCACCTTGTAGGCTCTGTGTCTTTGTGTGCCGGAAGATTACTGTTGTGAATGTAGGCTTTGGGACCTTCTTCTCAAGTCCTCGCGACTGAGGAGCTTCGTACTTCATGCGAGTGCTGGGGTTACCCGCACGCCCGAAAGGAGGGGAATCGCGGACTTCAACTTCGATCGGTTGTTTGCCTGATCAGACATCAAAAGGACCGACTGGACTAGCATATCGATTGCAGGTTCAAGACAAAACGATACTGACCGCGCCCCCTATATCGGACAACCGGGCCTCCCTTGGCTGCAACGCCAGAGCGGACTTCAATTCCGATTGGTTCGTCGGCTATTAGACATGGAAGCGATGGCTATCAACATATCGATGCCAGATTCGAACACATGTCAATTCTTACAGCGCGCTTTGTAACGAGTCAGCCGTGCTCGCTCGGCCGCAACGCGGTACCGGTTTTTTGACATGGTATCTTTGTCGCCACTCTTGAACTCGATGGACTTCTGGAAGTACTCGTTAAAAACAAGAACGCCAGAAAGAATCGTTAAGCCCGTGCAAACAGTGCCCCCGTACGCCAGCCGGAACACCTTTGACGAGTGCGGAAAGCAAACTCATATAGCATAGTCATATGATATGGGGGAAACCATTCCTAGCTTGCCCAACGACCCATTGACAGTATCGACAGCCCCTTAGCATCTCTGGTCTCTCGCGGAGTCAAAGGAGAATGAAGGAAACGATGAAGCAACTGGCAAAAGCTACTGGATTCAGCGTCCCGTGTATCGGTCCCGACATGGATGATTTACAGACTCAGAGAACGTGGTGCATACGAGGGCAGAGTTTTACTGGGCCAAAGATGATTACGACACAGCTTCCTCTTCCTTCACGCCCGCCTCCAAAAGTCGTGTCTCAAACGCACACAGATCCGACGACAAGTGACCATACTGTTGCCTCATTTCACGTACTTTCCTCAAAACGCGAGGACCTTCGTGATACGCGGCGCCTAGCGCGATGAGCCGGTCCAGAACGGCAAGAGCGAATTCGTCACGGCTGAGAACACTGTGGAGTATGCTTTCGAGCGGTAGCATGGAGGTCCCCTTGCCGTTCATTGTAGTTGAGTTATAAAGGTCGTGCAAGGAAAACGGCAAGACGTTGCAAGGTGTGTCGGTATCGGAGGGTGGCGGGGGACTGACATATGCGTCCAGGACTTTAGGGCCAGCCAAACATGCAGCCACGACCGCCGACATCGTCATCCTCGCCCCTCGATTTCTGAGGAAGGCGATCGCGTCGGTATGGTCCGGAACCGAGCACAAAGACTCCAGGTGCGCGAAACCGTCGATACTAGCCCCGGACTCGATCAGAAAGGTAGCGCAGTCCCATCTCTTGTTCGTGAGCGCTGCCAGGAGGGCCGCACCTTTCTTTTCGTCAAGATCCGCTCCGTGCGCGATCAAAAGATGCATCGCTCGGCAGTCCCCAAGTCCAACCACTTGCGACAGGACTGTCCTCTGGCTGCCCAGGATTTGGCCGCTTGACTTGAGGCTAACGCCAGGGATGACAGCAAGTAGCTCGACAAGGTCTAAATGACCTTGATCCGCAGCCATCTCGATCACAGAACCGTACCTGTGAAAACCACCCTCAAGCGGGAACGGGTGATAGCTGCTGATGTTGGTTTCGGGAGGTTCTGCGACTTTCGGGGGGTTCGGTGGGTGGACAGGTGTCCCCCAAAAGTCTTCCTGCGTCTTTGCAGAAGAAGCGGCTTGATCGCGTGCTCGCCTTTCCTCGATGGATGCTATTGCATCCAAAAAGACGTGCGCGGTCGGTACGTCGCCGCCGACGGACGCGCCGGCGAGACCGAGAAATACTTCATCCTCGACCCACCCGGCTTCGTGGACCAGGCGCTTCGCCAGGTCCGCATGTCCGCCTTGTCCACAGTGAAACATTGGACATTGCCGTATCCTAGCGGGGGCCTCGTCCAGACGGCGATACGCGACCGCGATGTGTCCCAGCATGTCGTGACCTTCCTCCCAGCCTGTCCGATAGATGGCAGCGAACAGGGCGCGCGTTTGGGGGAGGTTCAAGTGGCTCAAGCTGTTCAACGTCCACTCACGGACGAACGATGCAAAGTACGCGGCAATGGCAAAGTCCCTCCTCTTGACAGCGAGTAGAGCGGCATCGAGGAAGCCGATCATGAGATCCGCTTTGGCGAGTCGCGAGAACAAGACGGCCGCGGCCTTGCAGAAGTTCAGATCTCCCGTGGCTGCCGCACCCGGCAGAAAGAGTGATCCTGCGTATGGATCCCACGCGCCAGCTTCTTCGAACGCTTCGAGGAGCCGGACTGAGCCGCAGGCGACCACTCCCATTAGTATCGCATCGAAAAAGCTTGGTTGGTCCCCATGGCCGCGGGGACAGTGGGCGGCAAGGAGTTTCGCGCTCGCGGGGCTGGTCGCTGATGCGTCTTCGGCGAAGGGATCCGCAACCCTATTGGGTGCTGTTGTGTCGGCACTCGGTGAGGCAGTGCTTTCCGGCTTGAGAGAACCACAGGTACAGGGCTTCGACGAATCTACCCGCAGCCACACCCATCGCTTTCGTTCGGAGAACTTTCGGTAGTCTACAAAATGTGCAGCTTGGAGCTCCAACGAGATGATGGTCGCTAGGGTCCGGCACGTGCGGCGAAGTCGCTGGCTGACATCCAGACCGAGGCAGTGTGGGGAGAAGCTTTCCTGTCTGTTCAGCCTGGCGATTTGAAAAATGACCTTGGGAGGGAGACTCAAGAAAGGACAGGCACCGTCGCTCGACATCATGAAGTTGAACACCTGTTTTGCGACTCGTACGATGCTTATCCAGGCTAGAGGAGTTCAAGGTGCAGCTTGAGGAGAGGTTCAAGGTGTGTGTCGTGGAGGCTTGCAAGGCGGGAAGGCGGGTGTGACACTCTCGACAGCATACCGATGTGCTGCCCCAGTGCTGCCCCGCAAAGCTAAAGGACCCCCAGCAACGAAAACAACGACAACCACCACGACCAACAGCAACGAGCAGGAAGGCATCCCCCAAGCGAAACCCCATCAGCTGCCCATCCGTACGCCTCACAGTCCGGATCTCCGACATCAGAGAGGATGGCTTCCAAAGGAGCACATAAGCGCCTCAGCAAAGAGTACATCACAATAGCGAAGAACCCTCCAGACTACATTGTTACAAAGCCACTCGAGTCCAACATACTTGAATGGTAAGGTAGGAGGGCAGTTGGGAAACGGGCAACCAGAATCGTCTCGGTACTCATACTGCTAGTTCGGACTTGCAGGCACTATGTCATTCGTGGGCCACCCGACTCTCCGTACGAGGGCGGAGAGTACCACGGAAAGGTCAACTTTCCTTCAGACTACCCATTCAAGCCGCCGAGTATAAAGATGATGACACCGAACGGACGTTTCCAGACCGACTTCAAACTATGCCTAAGCATGAGCGACTATCATCGTGAGTCCAACGCCCGGGAAAGCGTCTCAGGGCTCCCCGTGCGGTCAACTCCGCTGACGGACATGTTCTTCTTGTAGCCAAGACCTGGAACCCGGCGTGGAGTGTCTCTACCATCCTCACGGGCCTACTCAGCTTTATGGTACTTTTTGAGGGGAAGCGGGTTCTACGATTTTCGAGTCTTGCTGACATGGCTCCTCGTTTGCCAGCTGGAGGATGCCCCGACGACGGGAAGCGTGAAGACCACGTTGGATGAGAAACGCATCTACGCCATCAAGTCACATCAGCATAATCTCGGAAATAATAGATTCAAAGGTCTTTCCCTGGATGCGAGGCTTCAGAAGCGAGATCCACGCTGATTTCCCTTCTGTTCAACTTTTCCAGAGGTCTTCCCGGAACTCTGTACTCCCGAACTTGCACCACTCCCAAATGCCCCTTCTGCGCCGACAAAACCTGCGTCGCTGCCAGTCCCATCACCCGATGCTTCCGCCACCCTCGTTCAACGGCGAGCGCTTTCATCCGCGCAAATGGACAGTGCCAAAGCAAAAGCTCCAGGAGCAGCCACCCCTGCTGCGGCAGCGGCAGCGGCGGCCTCGGTATGGGGAAGTCTTCGAAGCAACATCTGGAGAACCCTACTGGCTGGAGTACTCATGTACTTGGTCATCCTGAAGGTCTTCGATCGGGTCAGCAAGGGAGACCTTTGATGAAGATCATTGCGCGGGGGGCCGGACCGACCCACTCCGCGATTCGTCTCGTTGTGTAGCAGCAAATATGTATAGTGGACGAGCTACATCGTCTAGATGGAGATGAGAAATGAGACCCTGCGTCTTGCCGTGCCGGTTATATCTAAGATGATCACTCGAGACCGGGTGAAGTTCGAGTTACGCGTGGAACTGGAGCTGACAGGGCTTACAAGCCCTCCGCCTCTTCGGCGGCTTTGATGCGTGCGGTTTCCTCCTCTTCTGCGATTTCCTCGATCTCCGGTAACGGGAAATGAAGGATGGCGGCGACGCCCGTAAGCTGGTTCAGCTGCTCGCCCGAAGTGTGCAAAGATGAGAAGACCAGCACGGTTCCGCCCGCGGTTCGGCTCTGCTCCACGAGGGCGATGTACTTTCTTCGCGTCGGGATGTCTGCGGATCTGCAATATACGCCAAGCCTCAGCTGCCCCATTTAACCAGACCAGTTCTGTGCTCGTCAATCCTGTATCTTGCTTACCGGAAGAGCTCGTCCGTGACCATTAGCACCTCGACAGCGCCCCTCTCGGCCGCTAGTTTGACGTGGCCGTACCCATAAAAAGCGCGATCCGGATCCTGTGCCAGCACAGAGTAAAACCGCTGTAGTGTCCTCGCCTCGTGGGCGTACTTTGTATCGCTCAGTTGCGCTGCCACGGTGGGCTGCTGCAGAACTTCGGTGAGCGCGTGCTTTTGCCCTGAGGAGCAGTATACAAGAAGAAATTTGGATCGGTTGTCGATGATGTTCCGAGCGTCCGTCCGAATCGCGGTCGCGAAAATGTACGACGCTAGCGAGTCCTGCATATATCAAGATTAGTCAGGGTACTATCGCGAACTCGCAACCGCAAAATGTCGGTTTTCTTGTGCACACCTTGACGAACCCGGGACTCGCGATGATGAGCACTTTGACGACGTCAAAGTTGACATGCCGCAAGATTGCTTGGTATATTTGGTCGTAGAACCTGGCCATCCCCTTGTCTCGATTCGTGGTAGAGCCTTTTCGTTTTCGAGGAATGTTGATCTCGATACGTTGTCGAACGATGGTCATGTTCTGCGTCACGAGACACACGTTCGCCAGGCCCTCTTCCACCACGACGGCCGCCACGTCTGCGTGGTTGGCAACGTTGCAGGCGTCATCGATCCTCTCAAGCGATATCACGTCCCACTCGGGTTTCGTCAACGTGAAGTTGCGGTTGAGCTCAAGGTCGAGGGTGTGGTACGCTCCCATCTAGCCAAAGGCGTTCTTTGAGTCTTGCTTCCTCCAGGGACACCATGCGAGAACCCGCAGACACACGACCCACTTTGACGAACTTGTTCTCCTCCACGTTCCGCCCAGCCACGCGAAGCATGCAAGCCTGGGTGTCAAACTCGACCTCTTCCACCTGGATGGTCAACACCGTCCTTGCTGTTGACTTGCTCGTGCTTCCTGTCGCCGACTCGGATACCACCCGTCTGACGAGCCCAACGTGAAACGATCAGTCTCGAGTGTTCCCGACGCAATTCGCAGGTTGGAGATCTGTACCTTATCGTTGTGCTCTTGAGAAGGTCGTCCTTGGAAATCATATTGTAGGCATGCCACATGTCCTCTGCCTCCTCGGCTAGAAGAGTAACATGTCCTGACCGGTCCTTCTCGATAAACTTGTGTATGAGCTTCATCTTTCTCTGGGTCTGGCGACTAGGAGGAGCTGGTTGGTGTTTGTTGCAGAGCACCTTCTAAGTATCATACCTTCCAAAGCGACGAGGTCTTCCGGATGAGGAGACGTCACCACATTTTCTGAGGACCCCCAGCACGTTTCTTTTTGCCACGCACTGGACTCGGGCGGCCACCTTTTCGCCAAGCTAATACATAGGTTGCCATCATGACCGCCGTCAAAGGACTCTGGCATTCGCTACGAGTTACTCCTGCCGAACTTCGTCTCGACACGACGTTGAACTGCGGCCAGAGCTTCAGATGGCGAGCTACTGGCGAGTCACAGTGGACCAACGTTTTGGGGGAACCACCTACCATCGTCAGTCTTCGTCAGACAGAGTTCGACGTGGAATTCCAGGCACAAGGTCCGAGCGCACCCGATGCCGTGCGGGACATGCTTCGTGACTACTTTCAACTGGAAGTCGACCTGAAGGCACTTTATACCCGGTGGAACACGGACCCAAACTTCAAAAAGAAGGCGGGCGCGTTCAACGGGATCCGCATACTACGGCAGGATCCAACCGAAAATCTCTTCACTTTCATATGCTCGAGCAACAACAACATATCCAGAATCGCCCTCATGGTGCGGCGAATGTCCGAGCGTTACGGCGCGCTCGTTGGGACCTTACACGGAACTCGGTACCACGCGTTCCCGACCGTGTCCAGTCTAGCGGCGGACGGAGTGGAGGAAACGTTGAAGGAACTTGGGTTTGGATATCGAGCAAAATACATTGCTCGAACGGCGCGACACATCCTGGAACATCACGATGAGAACTGGCTCGCGTCGCTGAGGGAGGTCAGCTACACCGAGTGCAAGGAGGAGCTTCTCAAGTTATCGGGCGTGGGGCCCAAGGTCGCCGATTGCGTCTGCCTGATGAGCATGGACAAACACGGCGCCATCCCCGTCGACGTTCACATGTGGCAGATCGCGAAGCGAGACTACAAGATCACCGGATTGGCTGCCGCGAAGACCATCACGCCCGCGACCTACCTGGCCATTGGCAACTTCTTTCGAGATGTCTTTGGCGAATACGCCGGCTGGATGCACTCTGTGCTGTTTACAGCTGACCTACGGAAGTTTGAGAAGCGCCTGGTGACCTCGAGCGAAACTATCGCCACCTACCTCAAAGTCGAGCAGATCAAGGAGGAAGAAGGGTCACAACGAGAAATCGTAACTACCCAGATCAAGGTCGAAGAGACCAATGCTGTCCGGATAGTAGGGAACGTCTCTCCGAAGCCTATGGGAGGACTGGACGCGTTTCCACGGCGGAAAGTTCGACACACTGGAGACGCCGACGTGAAAGTTAAACTTCAAGAGTCGGACGCCGCCGAAAGCGCTAGGGCTATTCGGGCCGCTAAGAGGCGGAAGCTCGATTAGACATCCATGAGCCCACATTACTGGTCGATAGACTGGCGCACGACAAAGCGGAGTTTGGACGCTGGCAGTAGTCTCGGATACAACCTGGTTGACCGACATATGGAGCTCCCTCACCGATAAAGAAGAATTG